>LT855415.1:1185487-1238502 GCA_900184765.1 Hymenoscyphus fraxineus | reverse complement strand
TAATAAGTATAATAACTTATATTAATAGATTTAAAAGATAGGGTATAAACTAGATAATCGCGCTTAATTTATTACCTTCTTTAGTAGTCTAAAGAATTCCTTTCCTATTTAAGTAAATGTTTATTAAACAATTATACGCTAGGCCGAGTTAAATAAGAATCTTAATCCGCTAATAATAGAAGAACTTTAATAAGACCTTCTTAATAAGGTACGATAGAAGTCTACGATTAGTACGGCAGCGATTATATATTCCGGGAAGGATACTTCTTAAAAGGACGGCGGAAATACTAGAGGATCGAAGGATAAGAATAATAAAGATAAGCTAAAAGAAGGTAGAAAAGGTAAGGGTAGTAAAGGTAGAAACAAGGATACTAGAGTTATAAAGCTTTATAAATAATATAATAAGAAATACCCTAGAGTTAATATTAGACGTTATTATAAGAAGAATCTAGAACAACGAGCCGAATAGGAAAAGCGAAATAATATAAAGTAGAAGCTAAAGGAATTATTAAAAGATAAAGGTAACAAAAAGAAGGATAGTCTAAAGGATTAATTTAGTTATACTAGCTTACTAAATAGTATATTATTTCGATACATAATATCTTTAACCGCTATTAGTACTAAGTTCCTTTATAATACTAGCGCTAATACCTATATTTATTATAACTAAACCCGCTTTAGTAAATTAACTGTTTAATTATATAGGTATACTACTATTATAGGTAGAAAGGTTTATATTCTTAGAAAGGGTACTATTATTCTTTATATAAAGATTAGTACTATAGAATACTATAAGATAGTTCTAAATAACTACTATTAGATTCTAGATAAAGGGGTAAATTTATTCTCTAGAAAACTTTTTAATTAGTATAGTAGAGTAATTAGAGGTAGTCGCTTATAGAATCGATTAAATAATAAAACTTAGGGTTTACTTAACAATTAATACTATCTTATTAAAGCTCCGAATACCTTCCTGTTATATAGTAAGCTTTGTTTACTAGTAGATTTTATACCTGAATTAATACTAGATAATATAGTTACTATATTAGTACCTATAGTAATTTAGAAGGCCCGCCCGACTTTACACCTATACTATTATTGTCTAGCCTATTCGAGTATAGACACTATACGTATAACCTAAAAGATTATTAAGGATATAGAGGTATATTTTATTCTAGTACTAGTTTAAGGAGAGTTGATTTATAATCCTTATAAAACTAGAAAGCTTATATACTTTAGACTAAAATTAATTAATCCTACCTTAAGAGTAAAGGAGGTTTATAGTAAGCTGTATATTAACGTATTTAAGATTAGCCTCGCGGCTTATAGTAGTTATAAGTATACTACTCTTATAACGGATAAAGTATTATAATATCGTACTATATATCTGTTTAAAAAGAAGAGTAAGGTATAGACTTATATTAAGACATACTAGGTAATAGTCCGTACCTAATATAGTACTAAGATTAAGAGCTAGCGTTTAAATAGTAGTAAAGAGTACTTAGTAAATAATATTAAGAACTATACTAAGGAGTTTAGGATTATTAAGGAGATTATAACACTACGTTCGCTAAAGTAAGACAGTCTTACTAAGAGAGCTAATTATATAGTTATTAAGAGACTACGAAGTGTAATCCTTAATTAAGATATTAATCTAAAATTATAGAGTAAAATCCTTAAGGCTATTATAGAAGTAACAAATAAGTTAGCTAATTCTATTCTTTTAGGAGTAACTTTTTATAAGGTATATTTTAATACTATTTATCCTAATAAAGATAATAAGCTTATAGTTAAGTACTTTCGAGTTCTCGGGTATAAGACATTTATATATATTCTATTATAAGACTATATAGCTAGTAAGAAGATTAAATCTTATACCTACTAGGGAGTTCTTATTAGATATAAAGGAGATCAAATCTAGAGAATCTAGGTTCTATCCCTCGGTATATATAAATAAATAGTTTGTTCCTCNTAATAAAGGAGGATTTATTTTAGGACTAGATAGAGAGGTATATAATAAGGTAGATACCTTCTTTAATCCTTATAATAAGGCTTAATAGCTAGCTATCTTAGATCCTTTAACAGACCTATATCGAGTAGTATTCCTACCTATAATATATAATAAGGAATACAACCTTAAGTAAGGGGTAAAAGAGTTAAATAAAACTTCTAATAAGGACGATTTAATCGAGTAGGATAAGAGTACTATATCTAATAATAAGGACAATATTCCTTATACTCTACTAATTCTACTACTAAAATTAAAAGGACGTCTAAAAGGCTTAAAAAATAAGAGCTATCCTATAGTTAATCTAAGTAACAGACCTTGAACCTACTAATCATAGCGCGAGGATTCTAATACCGCCGCTATACGATTAGTAAAGGAAGGTAGAAAGCTAGATAATACTAAGCTTATAAATTTATTTATTAAAGTAATTAAAGAAGTAAATCTAATATCTAACAATCCTTAAATACTTAAAGAGGCTTATACTAGTAAGAATACTCACTACTAGCACGTAGCTAAAAAGGCTAAAGATAACTAGTTAAAGAGAAAGAAGACTTAGACTATTTAATATCGAAATATAATACTAAGTACTTTATACTATTTACCTAGAAAGTACGTCTTTTATATAAAACGAGACTATAATAGAAAGATCCTAAAGTATAAAGTACGCTAGGTTATTAAGGGTTTTCGATAGGTTTATAGAATCGACTATCTCTAGACTTTTATAAGGGTAGTTAAGTTAACTTTATAAAAGGTAATTATAGTACTAGTAGCTATTCTTAATCTTAAACTCGAACAAATAGATACTATTAGTACGTTCCTAAATAGAGATATTAATAAAGATGTTTATAGCTAGGTTCTACCCGACTAGGACAAAGATAGTAAGAATATCTCTCTAAAAGACTTTATAGTCAAATTAGACAAGGCTTTATATAGCCTTAAATAATCGCTGAGACTCTAGTAATAAAAGCTAGGAGACGCTCTAAAGCAACTCGGATTTAAAGTAATAACCGCTAATACCTATATTTACATTAATAACGAAAAGAGTATTATTATTTATACCTATGTCAATAATCTACTAATTATAGGAAAGGTAGGTAAGTAGTTAGATTAGGTAAAAATTAACTTATAAAAGTACTTTAAGATAAAAGATTTAAGACTCGCTTACTATTATTTAGGCGTACGAATCGTCCGAGATCGCTCTACTCGTAAGTTATATTTATACTAAGACGCTTATATTAAGCGTATGTTAGAGAAGTTTAGTATAGAGAATTATAAACCTATTAACACTCCTATAGATCCTTTGTAATAGGACTAGATAGTTCTATAGCTTAAGGGGGTCTAAGTAACCCTAGAGAACGTTATAACGTACTAATCTATAGTAGGGTCTCTTGTTTATTCTAGTTATATTACTCGCCCGGACCTAGTATTTGCCTTGTCTATATTGTCTCGATTTCTTAATAACCCCTTAAAGGTATATATAACGTAAGTAAAGCGTTGTCTTAGATACCTTAAAGGCTTAATTATATTAGCTACGGTATTCGGAGGAGGTTAATTCGGTAGCGAAGATATAATACTTAAAGGATTTACTAACGCTAGTTATACTAATTATAAAGCTACTAGTCGATTAACTTTAGGATATATCTTCTTCTTCGTAAAAGGTATTATCTCTTATTAATTAAAGCGCTAATCTTATACGGCTTAAAGTACAACCGAGGCGGAATTTTACAGTATTATAAAGGCTATTATAGAGCTCTTATAGATTTAAGAACTATTTAAGTAAATGGGCTAAAACATTTAGGACGTTAAGTAAATTCGCTTATATAACAATTACTAGGGTACCCTCTTAATATCTAAGAATTCGGAATTATACTAAAAGATAAAGTATTTTATATACTAATACTTCTACGTACGCGAATCTATCGAATCTAGATAAGTAGACTTATAGTATATCCCTACAGAGTTTATAGTCGCCGATAGATTAACAAAGGCTTTAGATAAGGTTAAGTATAAGGAGTTTGTTAAGTTATTAAATATAGTAGATTTACCTTAACGCTTAATTAGTTAATTATTATTAGTAGGTTTAGTTTAGTTGTTTTCTTAACCTATAGTAATAGAAAAGGGGTATGTTATTAGGTGAATAAGCCTAACGAGTCTCCATTCACTTACGAGTCGTTCTCTTATATAAGTCATAGTCCGTAGCTTGCCCGATTAGGCAACTATACTCCATAGACCGTACGTAGCTTAGCTAGAGGTATAAATAACACCCTACTATAGTAGCTTAGTTAGTTCCTTACTGCAATTAACACTCGTTCCTGCTATCTGTTTACTCCTAGCTACTTTACTAAAACAAGCACCTGAATAACATTAAATATAGAAATAATATTAAGTTTTATTAGAACCTTTATACTATAAAGGTTTATAAGAGTCTTATTAACTAATAGTAAGGGAAACTTATCTTTCTTAGTTAACCTATTTAAAGTCCTATAGTTAATATAGAATTAAACACCTCCTTCTAGCTTCTTAATAAATAATACTAGTAATACCTATAAAGTAGAACTAGCTTTAATAAATCCTTTTAATAAATTATTACTAATATATTTATAACAAATCTCTAGCTTATTATTTAATATCTAATAGAGTTTACCTTTTAATAGAGTAATATCTAGTAGTATATAAATCTAATAATTAGAGTCTCTATATAGTAATAACTTATCTATGTTCTTTTTAACAAAAATGTTAATAAGATCCTTATATTTATCTAGTAGTAGTTAAAGTAGCTCTTCTTTAGTATAAGACTTCTTCTCCTATTTGTTCTTCTCTTCTATAATCTCCTTTATAGTTATAGAGAAGACCTAGGCTCCTTCTTACTTAGTATCTTATATAAACGAATAAGCGCTAATTATAAAGTAGTCGATCTTTAGATCTAATAAAATATTCTTATTTTATAAAATATCCTTTCTTAAATATAGAATAGATAAGGTAGAATTTAGAAGCTTCTTCGAAAGTATCTATAATTCTTTATTTATCTTCTTAAGTTCTTTCTTATAATCCTTTTCCTAAGTACTATCTGATTATAATAAAAAAGACTTATTAGTTTATATTAAAGGTATAAAAGTTA
Organism: Hymenoscyphus fraxineus; assembly: GCA_900184765.1. NCBI lineage: Eukaryota > Fungi > Ascomycota > Leotiomycetes > Helotiales > Helotiaceae > Hymenoscyphus > Hymenoscyphus fraxineus. The sequence goes on along the minus strand of LT855415.1, from coordinate 1,233,376 downwards.
TCTTTATAGAAGAGCTCTAAATATAATCGTCTAACAAGTCTATCTTAGAAAGAATCTTTATAACCTTTTAAAGTAGAGACTATTACGTTTTAAGTACCTTCTCTATTTTATTTAAGTATAAGTAATACTTAATATCTTCTAGTAAATTAATATTACTTCTAGGAGCTCTAGTATACTTATAAATTCTACTTATAAAGTATATTTTATTATATCTTATATCTAAAAGTACTTTATATACGTTTATCTATAACTTCTTAAGAATTAACTCCTATAGTATATTAGTTAAATAAAACTCGGTCTTATTAGAGGTATAATTATTTATTCGAAGTTATAGGTATATCGCGTATATAATCTTATTCTACTTCTTATTAAAACTACTTATTTTTAGAGGTTTTACTAGCTTAATAATTAGTAAATCCTCTTTCTTATTTAGTAATTATATAGTCTTAGTATTAATAAAATTTCTATTACTAGCTCTAGTATCTATTAATATCTAAAAAGGTAATTTCTATTATCCTATTATATAAGGATATAAAAACTGTCTTTTATAATCTACTACTATTTATAAAATTCTTATTAATTAACTACCTCTAAGCGCGTCTTTACTAGAGGACTCTAGTTTTCCGACTTCTTAGTATTATTGTCCTTCTTACTATTAGAAGTCCTAGACTCTTAACTAGGCTTGTCCTCTACTACTATAGCTAAAATCTTTATAGCTACTTAAGTTACTACTAAAGTCGCTACCTTAAGAGCGACTTTAGACTTCAATTTTAACGTCTAACGCTTACCCTTATTAGAACAATTAGATAAAAAGTAATTAATCCCTTTATAGGTATAATAAGGATTATTAGGCCTAAGAACTTTCTTCTATTATCCTTATATGTTTATAAGAATAATCTAAGGTATACTTAAAATAAATAGTATACTTAATAAACCTAAAGGGAGGGTAAACTAAGCTTATTATTATTATCTTATAATAAACCTAGATATAGGTAGATTATTATAAGCTCTAATTACTTTATTTGAATTTTCCTTATTAAGATATAAGGAGAGATTAGTAAATACTTATTAAATATTATAATAGGTAATAACTATACCTATATAACTTTAGAAACGTTATTTAAGCTTATTAGAGACTTTATATTTAAGTTTATAAATCTTCTATCTCTTATCTATTCTAAGTTTATTAGTTAGGGCCTTAAATTCTATAATAAAATTATTCTATAGTATAGTACCTTACTTATATATTTTAAATTTATATCTTACTATTTAGTCTTAGTAAGGGTTAGAATAGATTTTATATAAAGTAAATAGAATCTATTCTAGTATATTAAATATAGTCTTATTCTTAACTTGATTTTATACTTTTCTATNCTAGCTTAGGAAAGAAAGAACTATCTATATATAACTTATAGGTAACTCCTTTATACTAGCTCTTAAATTTAGATCTATCTAAACTATTAAACTTATTAGGGTCTTATACTTAAATTCTTATAGCTAGTTTAAATATAAACGGTATCCCTAGCTAACAATTCTAGCTCTTTAATAATTTACTAATTTTATTATCCTTATCCTAGTTATCTTAGAGGAGTTTATCTTATTACTTTTCTAGATTATCTTATTACTTTTCTACTACCTCGCTTTATTATAGGAGAGTTTTATATTATTATAAGGAAACTATTTAGTATCCGNTCTTTAGTATCTTCTAGTTATAGTCCTTAGATATATCTTATAATATATTCTAGGCTACCTAGAGATCTTCCTTAGTAAGTTTCTTACTAGTATCTATTATCTTCTAAATATCGACTAGGCTATTATATCTATTAGTAAGGAGTCGAAGTTTATAATTAGATACTAAGAGGTTATCTTCTATAGCTATATTTTCTACCTAGGCTTCTTTTAAAAACTCCTACTATTAAGTGCTACTAAGTAAGTTAAACTTATCTCTAGTATTCTCCTAAGTAACTGTCTAAACCTCTATAATCTCTAGTAACTTAGTAGTAGATCGATATAGGTAATATACTCGAGAGGGTAGTTTCTTTAGTATATCCTAAAGGTCTATAGCTAGAGCTAGGATTTCTTCTTCCTCTAAACGCGCTATAGTAGATTCGATATCCGGGTAGGTAGGGTAGGAAAAAGATTAGGAGTATAAGTAAGTACAAGTATATTAGTATTATATAATATTAAAATGTTTATAGTTAATAGATATTAATTTAGAAACTAGAACTTAAGTAAATATATAGCTTTAGCTATAAGTGAATATATAACTATAAGTTAATAATAAAACTCCTTTTAAATAACTATTATTAAATTATAATAGTTAAGATTAAAAAGTAAATAAACTATATATAAAGGTAAGTAGTCTTTACTACTTACGTTAGAGGATCTAAATTAACTCTCTCGGCTCTTGTTCTCCTAGAATAGTAAAGTATTCCGCTTTTATATAGCGGTTTATATATCTTTTACCTACTAGTATACTCGTAAAGCGCGGTCCGATAACTTCTTTTTATAGTCTTATATTATAAGACTAGCTTAAGAAAATTTTAGTTAAGTTTATTATTATATTATATAGAGCGAACAGAGGTAAATTATATAGGTCTAAATATAGTAAAATAACAAACTAAAGAGTCTAGAACTTATAGCTAGCTAGGTTAGTATAAGTACGTATAGTAGGGACGCTATAACTATACTAAGGGCACGTGCTTATACTCTTAAAGTTAGAGTGAATACTTAATAGTACTAAATAACTATAACAAGTACGGGGTTAATTACCCCTCCTCTTATATAAATAATAACCTTATTATTATTAATATTATTAAGGTTTTCTAGGAGAAGTTAAGATTTATATTCTTAAATAGATTATAATAGACCCTTATAGTATTCCTCTATTAATTTATATAACTCTATATAATTCGGTATCTTCTTAGGATTACGTATTAGAGTATTAACTAGTTATAAAGTATATATATTAGTAGTTATTTAACTTATAGTAATTATTCGACCTTATAATAACTTCTACTCTCTCTTATCTTTATAAGCTTTAATACCTTATTATTAAAGAGCTCTCTTTTTACTATTAACTACCGTTTTAAGCTTGTTTTTAGTCTTTTATAAAGCCTTTAATTACTCCTTATAATCCTTTTCTACTATTAATATCTTTATAGTTACTACTAATATTACCCCGCCTTAGTAAAAAGTTTTATATAACGCCCGCTAACGTTTATAGTTATTCTAGAGTTTGTTTTATAAAGTAGTAAATTTAATTATTTAAAGGTAGTTTCTTTATAGTATAACTCTAATAGTTTTTATTATAGCCTTATAGAATTAAATAGTATTATTAGAAAATTAGATAGAATTATAGTTACCGAGTTATTATACGTCTATAGTAGTACGAAATAACTCGTTAGGGTAAGAAGTAGAATATAGTAGTAACTATAGATCCTTCTCTACCTTCTCTACCTTTATAAATACTCTCTTCTTACCTTTATATTCGCGTATCTTAGACTTAATCGCCTTCTAACTTTATAACTATAAACTAGTATTCTTCTACGAATTCTTAATTATATATAGTTTTATTATATCGGCTCGAATTTACTTAAGATCGCGAAAAAAGGAGAATATATTATATTCGAATTCGAAGAAGTAAAGAGCTCGGGATATAGTAAGTTTATAATAGTATTTCTAGGGTTTAAAAACACTAATATTAAGAGGCTATAAAATATAAGTTAAATACGAAGGGAAATAAAATACTATAATATAATTATTATAAAGTTTAATTTAAAACTTATTTAAATAATAAGACTTATAACTATTTAAAAGAAGTATTTACTATAGTTCGTTAAGTCCTATACTTATCTATTTAATTAAATAGTTAGTATATTTTATAATAATCTTATTATTAATATATCTAGTAAGTAAATAAGTAATTATCTCTTCGCTAGTTAGTTCTTTAGAAATCTAATTATCTATAACCCTACGTCCTAGAGCTATAATAAATAGGGCGGGGGTTTTCTTACTATTTATAGTTATAGTCTCGATTACTATAACTAACTTATAATTCTCTAGGTAAGCTATATATAGCTCCTTTACTCGTAAAGGAACTATAATATTCTTACTTCCTATATACCTAACCCTAACTCTAGATTTATTTATATTTAGTATATATTTACTACTATAGATGTTTAACCTTTCTAGCTTATCTTAGTACTTTAGGAACTATTCTCTAACGTTCTCCTTCGTATATATCTCGAGGTATATATATATAATTAGTTTTATTATAATTATATATAAATCTAGGTATCTCTTTAACTATTTAGTAAACTAGGATTTAGATAGAGCTACTATATTTTATATAAGTTTTAGGTAATAAATTATAGTAAATACTATATTATACGTTACTCTAAAACCTTAATCCTATTAATTATAATAGTACTAGCGGATAGCCTCTTCTTATACGTTAGTTAAAACCTTGTTATTTCTACTATAGGTATTATATATACTATTCTTATTAAGCCTCTTCTTTCGAATACGATTTAAAGCGAACTATATAAAGATTAGAATAACATAGTATATACACGTTATAATAGTAGTATCTTTATTCTTCCCTTTATATTATACCTATTTAATAGCTTCGTAGAGATCGCGAGTATATTCGGATTATATATAGTCGCGTCCGTATAGATTAATAAAGTCTAGTTTGTAGGTAGGTTCGTATATAGGTTCGAGGGGTAGAGAGGAGCGAAAGACACGTGAATTCGACATTTTTAGTAGAAACTTAAATAGTATAATGTAATTTACTAATGTTCTTTAGATAGTTTTTAGTGGAGGATTGTATGTACGGAGTATCATCGGTTCACTATACACTTGCTTCCGCTATGCACTTGCTTCCGCTGACTACAAGCGACTGAGCGCAGTAGGAAGACGCACTGACTATTACTCCGTACACAGAGTAATTGATTAGTAAATAACTCGGCTAACATGAAAATTGAAGTACTTGAGGAATTATTGGATCAATGAACTTCATCAGATGCAAGAAAAGAAACGAATAGAGTACATGTGAACTATCAATTACCACCATCTTCATCTGAAGGTAGCAGGGAGGGGAGTCTCAAGCGGTGTTCCAGCCGGAGCAAAATCTCCGTGCAGTGTAGATTTTATAGGCGAATAACACCTACCAAAACCAGCGCTCTACGAAGTAAGTGCTTTTTGAGAGTTTATTTTGACGACTAGAGTTGTATATATGCGCGATCTGGGGATACAGAGTGAACTTTTTTGATAAATAGAAAAACGCAGAGTGGCGCTGCCGTGATAGGGTCTTGGACAAGATATCAAGGGATGAACACCAGAGGCATGGACAAGGGATGAATATTCAACATATTAAATTATTAAGACAACTCAACACTTTCACTCTCCCCTCCTCATTAACTCGTTTCTGCTGCTCCTCCTCTCTTCAATATATAAACAAAGTAAAAACTCAACTGGCCACTTCGTTTCTGTCTCCTCATACTCTTCATACTCTCCATAATTGTACCGACTAGTACCGACTAGTACCTACGTACTGTACTTCCTGTTGGTGATGCCAAACATCCCCGACAATCCGCTGAACATTCATACCTACGTACTTCCTGTTGGTGATGCCAAATATCCCCGACAATCCGCTGAACATTCATACGGAGTACCTAGGGATTCTACCGAGAGCATACCAATACTACGGATGCCAATCTCTTGACTACAGGCTAGCCATCCAATGTTCAGATCCAAACTTCTGACAGCTATCAAATCTGCCCATAGCGCTCGTAAAGGTGCAGGTGCAAGCACACGCATACACAGGTGAGGACAGTCCGAAAGACGGGAGCACCAGGTGGGAGGTTCTTGCCACTTGAGAAGTACCCGACGGAGCACTCCCGAGGTCGTACCCCAGACAAAGATAGCGCCTCAAACACCGGGCCCACCCGCGCCACTCTAGCCATGACGCCGACTGTCCGTGTCCGTGCTACTTCTACTCCTCCGGGTGTGGAGTCTCTGTACGAATTACGATCGGAATGGAGCGTCTGGAGAATCAACCAAAAAATGGCCATCTCTCTGGGCTCGAGGCAGGCTGCCGATGAGGAGGCTCGCGCAGAGGTCGAGGTTCTGAACTCCCGACTGGAGAAGACCAGTCAATTAACCAAGAAGATTCAAGCGTCGCTGGCCCGCCTGGAATCCAGTGGGAAAAGTGTTCAGGATGCTGTTGGACCCCTTTATGGAAATACCCAAAAGCTGCAGGTTCTAGGGACGAGTCAGTACTCCTCACAAGCCTACTACACACAAAATATCTGCTCTAACAAGCTGCAGATATTGATCAGGTTCTGAGTGCCATCGATCGAATTCGGCAGCCATCCGACATCAAGAGCAATGAGGAGGAGATTATACGAAAGGGGTGGGTATTCCTCCGCCAGGTGGAAGAATCATCATTAATTATTCTGATAGTCCCGACAAGGTTGGCCTTTCAATCTTCCTCAGTTCCGTGAAGCGTGTCAACCAAGCATTTTCCCAAATGCAACAGACAAATCTTCGATCGAATCAGCAAGCAGCGGCCGACCTGAGCAGATTATTGAAAGCTGGAAATGCACAACTGGAGGGTCATTTCCAGAATTTACTACAAGAAGATTCGATGGAGGTTGAACCCTTACATTACATCACCAAGGACAAACCATTCCCGACGCTATCTCAAGACAAAACAACTAGATTGGGGTTGATCAGTTCATACATTGCTTCTACGGCACGGCAAAGTCGAGGGGACTCACCCATTGCACAGGCATACGCAAATGTCAGGGGACCATATTTGTCTAACACTTTACAAAATTTGGCGTCTGCTTCCGTGAATACGGCAAAAAAGAAAACGCCAGATGCCGTTTATCGACAGGGAACAAATGGAATGGCAACATACGCGAAGGCAATGGAGGGGGCTTTTCTCGCCGAATACGACAATATATGTGCACTATTTTCGCGAGAAGAATGGGGAAGAGTTTTCAATTTGACCTGTCAAGGAGCCATTTCAGAATTGGCGAGGACGATCAGGGAGCTTAATACTCATATCAAAAACAATCTCGCGACAGATTGCTTTTTAGCCTATGAAATAGTCGAGGTTATTTCAAGCTTATCACAAGATTTGGAGACTAGAACTGGGGAACTCAGGCCATCATTTTCAGCAGCTCTGAAGCCTATGCGAGAAACCGCCAAGTCGTCACTCGGTGAATTGCTTGAGGATACAAGACGACGAGTCAATGCTTTACCCGGAATCCCACCCGATGGAGCTGCTCTTCAATTGACCTCGGAAACAATGACAAGATTACAGAACATGGTCGAATTCCTGCGCCCAATATCCAGTATCATGATATCCCTCGGCGATGGCGGATGGAGGTCTAATGTCTCACCTAATCAATCTTCAGATCAGATACCCAATCTGAGTTCGTTCGATGTAGGAGCGGATGGCAAACAGCTATTTGCCAAATATGGCATTGATACCATTGACCAACTTCTTAACTGCCTGGACACCAAAGCTAAAACATTAGTCAAAGGCAAACCCGTCCTCGGAATTTTCCTCGCCAACAATGCCACAATAGTCGATCGAATGGTCCGCCTCTCAGACCTTCAACCTCTTCTCGCGAACCGCATGGCTATAATAGAAAGCCACCGCTCCAAAGCCCTCAAACTCTACACCTCAGCATGGCGCGAACCATCCACGTACCTCCTCGATGTCCAGTATACGAATCGTGGTACACGACCACCCTCTGGCTCCGCTAATGCCATCGATTCAGCTGCCATCCTCAAAGGTCTATCGAGTAAAGACAAGGACTCGGTAAAAGAGAAATTCCGTCTTTTCAATGCTAGTTTCGATGATTTGGTGCAGAAGCATAAATCTCTTAGCATGGAACGGGAGGTCAGGGAGGTTTGCGGAAGGGAGGTGCAACAGATGATTGAGCCGCTTTATTGTCGGTTCTGGGATCGGTATCATGAGGTTGATAAGGGTAGGGGGAAGTATGTCAAGTATGATAAGGCAACTATCTCGGCCGTGTTCTTGAGCTTATCTTAGGGGATTCTCGTTGGGTTGAGGGGTGTGGGGCGCGAGGGTTTTCCGGCTGTATGGGAAGTGGTGTGATTTAAGAGGTCTTCTTTTCCTTTTGCTTGAGATGAGAGAGCGCGATGAATTAAGATACCAATGTAAGCATGGCGTTTATTTTTTTCTCTCTTACTTTTAGTTAGGGTAGTTGGGGATAAGGGATGGAAAATTGAAAAGCTTGATATCGTATATACCTTGTCTTACGTGGACTCATCAACGAAGTAAAACTTCATCCTCACTGCGTGTACAGTGCACTTCAAGAACCATCCCTATCCAAAGATTCCCTCAAACTGCCGCAAATCACCTGGGTCAATAGAGACCAAGATACATCCAACCCTTTTTTCTTCCTATATCACTCCAACTTCACATACACAGTTACATCACGCGAGTCTTCCTGGTAAGAAACGATCTTGCAACTCTATCTTTAGCCCACGGCGGCCGGGACGGTTTAGATACACATATATATTCTAGGGTGATAGGACTCGGATCTTACAACTGTCCTATAAATTTAATACCTATTTCCCATTCGTCGTTCTTCCAAGTCTATTTTGCACAACCCCTTTTGTGTTCAGTACTTCTCCTCGCTTGCGCTGGGACAGAAAGTCCTATCGATATCGCATAAGAAGAGATTTACGGAAATGCTTGGTTTTTCTTGGGTGTTTGTGAATTAAACATTTTGGGTGGGAGGCAAGGAAGATATAGTAGGTGAAGGGTCTTTTAATTATACTCACCTAATCTTGCCGGTATGCTTTACTATGACTACCTTCTCTTTGTTTGGTTTGGTTCGGGTTGGTGTGATGTCAGGTTGAATGTAATGCCATTTGTTGGTTCCATCTAGTAAGATTACTCTGGCTATGTAATACGTTGAGGTTCGAGGTTTAGCAACTTACAAGTGCTGATTAGTATTTGGCTAATGTATTGATCAGCTTAGTTTGTAGGTTGGAAGTAGAAGGGAATAAGTACTGTACATGTCCTGGATTCGATTCGCCATTACGATACGTATCTTACGTAGTATGTAAGATACAGTACTTGTGTAGAACGCGAGGGATGCTAGGTAGATGTAAGCTCGCTTGTATTTACGTCAGTATCGAGTATCGAGTACAAGTACCCTCAGAGTATTGTAATTCCGCTCGCAGGACAGGAATAGGATTCTAAAATAAGAAAGGGGCGAGAGGGAAAGGTGTTAATAAAGTAATTATTACCACGGAGGGAATCTTCTTGCGTTAGTCTGATGAGTAAGATGGATATTATATGATGCGTCCTTTCTCATTAATTTTCGTCAGTTTGGCAGAGTTGGAAATAGGCTTACAATCCGATAGTCTGTCACGGGACTATCGATCTGCCAATTCTTTCAAGTACTAGAGTAGACTCTCACCTTGGACTGAGACAGAGACGGACATTCGTTTACAGGACATTTTTGTAACAGCACAATGCGTAGCAAATTTTATTAACCCTTCTCAAAAAACCATCCCCCACACCTTCATTTTAATATCACACAACCTCGGTCCAAGACCCCCCCCCTCCCCTCAATCCCCCAAATTCTTTCGTACAACACGAAAAGGCATCAACACAAATCTGCAACATGCAAAACGCACATGCATGCATGTCAATTTCAAAAATAACCTTTCAAAATATTCATTCAAATCCAATCAGTTATCAAAATCGCTAACCTAATTTCCCATCCAATCCAATCCAATCCCATCCCGTCCCACCGCACCCAAGAAAACAAAAATTCCCATCAAATGCTGTGAAACGCTCCCATCAATCAGCAAGAACTCCAGCCAAATTTCACATCCTATCCTGGATATGCAGTAACATAAAAAAGGTCCGATATCCCTAATACAAATCTGTAGAAACGAAAAGAGGCAAAAACAAAGCCTCGGTAAAAAAACCCACACGCTCGCAAAAAGCAAAAGTAAAAAATTGGAGTACGCCTCCCTCGGCCGGCAGAAATTTCTTGCAGAAGCCGGTAGTCAAGAAAAAGCAAATCCTACTCCGTGTCTCGCAGGACAAAACGAATGCGGCTCGAATGAGGTGGTCTCGTGAGGTTTGAGAGACAAAAATGTTTCGATGTCGATACCGCAATTACAAGCAGTTTGGTACATCACACCAACCGCAAGACTCATGATCACCGATGTAATCCTCGTCTCGACAGCATTGGGGGCAGCAGTTGTTGACGAGAGGCTTTGGTGTTGTGACGGCCATTTTTTGGGGTGGGGGCGGGGTTGGATGATTGATGATTTTGGTTGCAAGAGTTTCTTGAGAGTTGAATCGATTTTGAAGTTTGTAGAGACGGAGAATTTTTGTGGAGGATCTCGACGAGTATTTGTGGATGAGAAGTTTGAGGTAAGGAGGCTTATGAAGGATGATATTGCTTGGTTGCGGATATTTGATTAGTTGACTTTTTAGAGAATTTATCAAGTGATGAGTGATAGATGGAATAGTTTTCGAGTGCAATAGAGTGTGACTTGAGCCGTAGCGATGATGAGTAAAAGTATCTGTGTTGAAAGAAAGAGGGGGGGCATGTTTATATATTCGGATCGTCGGGCTCATCAGCCAAGGTTTATTTGCAACCCGAACAACCGGGCACAGATTATGACCCTTTTTCCAGAAAAGATATCAACCATGAAATCAGGTGGTCATACCCCACTCTAATCTGATCCTTAGGTATTCTTCAAATGAAAGCTGCGGTCCCCTAGAGCTGATCTCACCCAGGCGATCTGTACACAAAAATATGCACAGCCATTAGCAATATCTGCAGGACTACGGCGGTGTACGAGGATGCAAACAAAGGAAAAGTGAGGCTTTCCGTTTCCCACTTTCCTTCGGTTGCCTTGTGGTATCAGAAGGGTTCGCGATAATAGTATTGCCTGATCATTTTGGCGCTTTGGAGTCTATTGGAGAAAGTTCAGCGACACCCCACGCAAGCCCCGGCCCGCTGGAGAACACAGAGCCCAAAAAGGAGGCCCGCCTGGGAAGCGAGACGGAAGGAGATACGTCAGAAAGGGGCAAGGAGGATTTGTCTGTGGCTCGTTATTAAGAGTAGTAGACTACAAGAGTTCTAATTGATGGAAAACCCTTGCAATGAAGATAACCATAAAAACCCAAGGCTAAGAGGGGGAGGGCAAGGCAAAGCACACGATTGTGGGGATCGGGGATTGGGAACTTTTGAAACAAATAACAACATAAGCCGTCATCTCCAAAAGAGGCTACGGGTGATTGGAGCTCATCGAATTCGGTGGAGAGAAGAGAAAACTTGCCTTGTACCCAAGGGGATCTGCACCTGCAGCTTGATTGAAGGGTCCCGAAGATTGTGGGGTTGCCCGCCGTGTTGTGCTGCTTTCAGCTCAGCGTCATGCCTGTCCGTCCCCAGAATTATAGAAATATTGGTCTTGTTGATACTGCAATGGCAATTGATAACGCTCTTTTCGTCCTTCCCCCACTCGCAGCACGCTGGGCACAGGAGTGAGCGCATAAAGCGGTGACTCTCAAACAACACCGCATTGGTGTTCAGCATATGATGCATCGTCACGGGCTGCAGAGCTGGAAGCTTGAGTTGAGCTAGAGCCTTGCGAGATGAAAAGGCAAGGATTTGTACGCCCGTGATTCCGTGAGGGCATCACCACGCCCGGCATCGCCCGCAGAAGCTGCGAAGCTGCGAAGCAGGAGAAGAGCAATACCAACCAGACCAGACCTGCAAGAACGCAAGCCACCAACATTGAGCCCCTGAGCTCCGAAGATGATTGGCAATCTGCGGTGCTCATTTAGACTCTTGGAATAGAAAATAATGTGCCGTCGGTGCCGATGTACTGTAGCACAAAAGTACCTTGATGGCTGAGGGAAGGGGAAAATCAATTCTCTCCTCGGATCCTTCACTTCTCCTTTCTCACCCTCTCATGTCATCTTCAAGACCGCTACTCTGCGTCACGCTCTACGCCCTGTCTGAGCCGCCTACCAATAATCTGGAGAGATATATTACTTCTACTACTGCGTATTTGCACTCTTGCCACTCTGGCTTGAATTCCATCGAAGAATCTGGAAGAGCCGGGCGCTGCTTTCTACCCCTCTTTCCCCTTCGGTCGTCCAGGCTTCGTATGGCTTCTTTCAACGTTCTCTGCGTCAAAGTTGCGTGGGTGCTTGGATGCATGAGATGCAGCGTTACCTCACCAAGAGATGCTGCTGCATGCCCATGTCTAGGTGATGATAACAGCCAGACTAACTGCATAAGTGTGGTCGTTCCTTGGAAAACGGCCTTCCCAAGCCAATTGCCGCGGTATGCAACAGATATACTCACCCGACCAATGTTTTCGTGTACCGTGCCCTCCAACCCTCCATTCTCACCAACGGTCGAGACAATGGTTGGTTGCACCAGACTAGAGCGTAGTGCAATGGCGTGGGGTACTTCTACTTTTCGTCCCAGTCCAGGGACGTGCAAGGGACACGCGGGTCTCCACGATGCTTTTGAATCATCATGTTTCCTTGCTCATCCATCCGAACTTTGTGGGCAAATACAACCGCCCACCAGGCCTATTTTCTTCGGCTTTCCGCGGCAAAAAAAGAAGATTCGAGATGCGGGGAGGAGAGAATTTGTTCAAACGATGACTCTTGAAGTTTTCTCTCCTCTGGACGTTTTTCATGTTTCAGTTATTGGCGTCGCCACGTGGGTCGTATCATTGTCGGAAATATCAGATCTCCCACAATTTTCATGACGATCTTCGGAGGAATTTGCTGGTTGTTGGAAAGATCTCCAGGGACTGCCGCTATCGCTGCTGGGCAAAGCAGAGCCCAATTACAATTATCTTGACATGTGCTTGTGAACGGCCATGGTCGAATTCTTTTCTGATGACATCAGTACTCTGCAAAAGTGGGCAAAGGACACGGTACTCATCGGAATTTCCCCTCGATTTCCATATCNATGAGGACACCAATACACATTCAGCGCAGATCTCCCGAGGTCCCGCGGTGCTGGTGTTGTGTTTTTTTTTCTTGAGGAAGCAACGATCAGCGACGTCGACGTCGAACGTAGACGTGTTGGGGAGGTTTTGGCGTCTGAAGCTTACCTACCTAGGTAGATAGTGTAAAGTCAAAATAGAAGCGAGATCAGACTTGCTCTTTCCGTTACTGGATACAGCCGCATCGCGCCTTCCCTAGTTAAGCGAGATCGTTCGACCTCAAGTGGCAGGTCTCGAAAGGTTACACTTTAATTATGGAACTTTCTCCATTCGTCCAGTTTGAGTGCTTTTGTAAGTGCACTTTGCTTGTCAAGCACTCGGTACACGTGTAATGTTGAGACCCGATTTTCAGGCCAAGGCCAGAATCAAGGTGAAAGTGCAATTTTACTCATTTTGAATTAAAAGGAGCTGCAGGTCTGCTGACTGTCCATTTAGAATTCAACAAATCAGCGATATTGGGAATTGCGCGCCACCGTTTTCAATCAAGTTTTCCTTCTTAGAGACAGTCGTTACCACTTTCAGTGTACTTATCAGTAACTAGTAAAAAGCGTTTCATTGGTTTCCTCTATTCATATAATGCAAGAATGCTCGAATTCTTGGAAAAACAATCCACGTTCCGAGATCTTTCCATTTCCTTGTTAACCACTTATTGGAAACTGTACTTCGATTTATCTACACTGTGGGAGAAACGATTAATATCATACAGAATAGTCTTTGTCAAGTTAATCTATCAAGAATACTTCCTATTCCAAAACGCAACCAAGAACTTAAAGAGGGGGTTCAGGAGAAAAGTTCGTGCATCTAGTTGAATCGCTCCATGTGGGCACAATTTCCATATTTTCAAAGATCAAAACATTACTACATCACACCACATCGTACAAAAACCCCCAATAATGACTAAGCTTGCTACAGCCCCTTTCTCCAGAGGCGGTGTTGGGCGAAGCTTGAGCTCAAGCCGCGTCCGAACTCTTCAAAAAACCCCCGCGGGAAAGCGAGAAGACTTGGGTACTTATACTTCCTCCCAGGCGTAACAAACGTAAATCTTTAGTGGGTATACACTGGATTTCTCAGTAGAAAACAGGGTCAGCACGCCCATTGAATTTAACGTTTGTTACGTCCGGGAGGAAGTAAATGGGTATACGAAAACTAGACGAACTGAGTTTTACATTAAGCTTAGCAAATCTCCTCGCGGGCCTGTGGCGGCGCACACTCTCTTTCCTCATTTTTTCTTCATTCTTCGAAACAGTTAGCGGTGTTGGCGCTTTGGGAATTGGTGCTTATGGGAATGCACACACTAACTGACTGGCCAGGCGAANGCGTGACTTGAGGTTGTCGGAGCTTGAGTGCATTTGTTGTTGCTTCGGGTGTGGGTACTGTACATAGGAGACTGAAGTAGCGGCGATGATACATATCTTCATGCAATCTCGATTGGCACAGCCTTGAGAGTTTGTGATGCTAGCGTTGGGGCGTCAAGTAAATTACATGCTCAAGCTGCGTATAGGGGAATACGGATCAACGTGTCGCCTTATTTACGCATTATTCGTGGCTTTGGAGGACCGGTAGGTAGGCATGACTTTGTGTGAAAAGATAGATATGAAATACTGCGATGGGGCGGAGGGAGAGGAATCGGCATTGAATCTCTGATAGTCTTGCTAGAATAGGATAATCGACTATATGGGGTAGATGGACATAATTTGGATGGAGATAATGCGTTATGAAGCCTTTTTATGGCTTGAGCTAACATGAAAAATTAATTGTGAGTGAATATAAGTTGATAGGTACGGAGGTGCTGAGAACTAGGTATTACGTTTGAGTAGTAGATGTTGTCTCAGAGTTAGCTCAATAATCCAGGAAGGAGTACTTCTTCTTATCTGGGCTATGGTAATCGTGATTGAAGTTCGGCAATTCGCGTCTTATTAGGAAAATATAGTATTAAATGTTCTATTGTAATAAATTATTACAGTTCCACCGCAATGTGAGGAAACCTGCAACAGCCGAAGCACCAATTCGAACCATGATTCTATAACGTGCCATGGTTGTAGAGTGCCTCGGAGTTAAGTGGGTGAACGGAATGGCTTCACCAGCAACGTCCTAGACCTCGATAGAAGCGAATCTAAAAAAGTGATCGCAACCAATCGCCATCCACCCCAACTATACCTCAAGCCTCGTTCTCATAGCCAAAAATAAAAGTAGGGGTTTTCTCAGTGCAGTGGTCATATTTTGCGCTACCGCCATTAAGTATTAGTTTCTGAAGCACTGTCCTAGAGCAATGTCAGATGGCCACGGGTAATATTTGCTATTTCTTACTTACTTCGCACTGTAAATTACGCTCTAATTCCTTTGCGCTGTTCTAGTCTTATGAAGTAAGACGCCTTCACCAACGACGGATGTCATCATCATACTCGTTGGTAGAGATGTAATTGATACCGCATGTTTTCCAGTGGTATAGGATAGCGAAGTTCTGCAGGTAGACGAAACCATCTTGCATCTGAGGACTCCAGCTTTACCCAGTCTGGGGGGCTTTCTCTCCTGCGATCATCGCCATCCTCTTTGACTTTTTGGGTCTCGAGTAATGTGTGGTCAAGGAGAAATTTCCTGTTTTTGAAAATTAGTACTCCAATGGACAGAAAACAGTATGATTTTTCACGAAAGCGAACTTGAATCAGGTAAACCGCCCCAAGCTGCGGTATCCCTTGCATAAGAAGTCACGCCAAGATCAATCGTTACTGAACTTTGACGAGAAGATGTGCTACAGAGAAACTTACATAGGGTATTTCTTCTCCTCTGTTCCGACTTTTGTCATAGAATAGCTCCCAGGGCTATCAACAACCAGTAGTAACGATCCCTTTTGAGCGGCCATTGTGAGATTCAGAAGAAATGCCGTAGTCTTGCTGATCGATTCCGTATATAGCTCATTCAAGGTGAAGAGTAAGCTAAGAAATTTGGGCGTGTCTCCGACAAGCTCTTGGACTTGGTCCAATGACATACTCAACACATCTGTCACATGGAATTGAGGATTCAGCGATTCGGCGTTGATGAGCGACTTGTTTGCTGCTTTTGCAGCTGCGCTGGCATATTTTGATAGTGGTGGTGGTTCGGTAAGCCCGGTGTGTAGCTTCTTTACTACCTCTTCCCACGCAGCTGAATCTACCAGTAACAAATTGATACCTGGGACTGAACTAATTGACGATCCACTTAAAGGCTCTCCATTTGAACTGTTTTCGGCGACCGCAGCATCTCGCAAGCTACGAGCATAACCACCAAAAGCCATCACTTCTGCTGCTCCACCTCCAAATGAGATGGCGTTGAGACACTGAGTTGAGGCTGTTCTTGGTTTGACGTCAGCTTCCAAACTAGCCATCTCATTCAGATGTTCTTCTATGTCGATCAGAATGGACTGATAGCAGAGCGAGCGACTTGGACTCCATCGTGCTGCGTAGGCCTCAAGATGCTCCTTCTTGGCGAACGCACGAACGAATTGCCTTTCGAAAAGCGCAGTTTTAATTTCTTGCAGTATGGGTTGTAGTTGGTCAGATACAAGAACAGTATGGAGCGAACCTCGGAAAATATCCAGAAGAAGCTGTTGTATTTTTATTGGAACGTTTGGTTCATATTCGTCTTCTTCGTCGATCGTTGTTATGGCCTTTGACTTTGATGGAGCGTTCTTCTTCACATATGCGGGGCCCTTCCACTCAGGTCTACCGTCACCCGGTTTCCCAACCACTTTGCCGTAGTTTTTGCCAAACTTCCCATTTTTGCCCATTTCTGATGTCGTCTGAGGTTGTTCAGGCGGCTTGTAGTTGTCGTTGGATTGATGGGTCGAATGTGAGGGTAGTGTGGAAGTTGAGTTGGCAAAAAATGGATATCTCGTTTCCCATCGGACCGGCGTGGAACCGTGTGAGTTCATAGCCAATGAAATTGCACCACCAAGATCACCAAGATCGACTTTGCCCAAAGGATCAAGCAATTTCTTGGAAATGAAGCCAATCAAAATACGAGAACCAATTATCGAATCTTTGGCTTGGGGATTGTTTCTCTCACTGTATCGTTGGAAAACACGTTAAAAAATGAATCATTTTCTCAGATGGTATTTGAAAGAAGCTGGAGAGAGTTATATTGCAAGTATTCGGAACTTCCGAGACAACACCCCACGGCCGATGCCTTGAAAATTCATCTTTCATCGCCGATCCTTTCAAATTTTATACTTAGATCTTCTATAATTATCCTAGGAAACTTCTTGATCTCTGACTTCTTTTCGGATCTTCCAATTGACAATTTCGGCATGCAACTTTGTTGAATTGAACAGTGGAAGATGCTCGAATGGATCGGTGGTTATATGCTCGCTGATCACTGGGACCTGTTGATGAGTTTTGATAAGTACATATATATATGTACGTATATCTGCATTGTACGGAAAGAGGATCATAAGTTGTGGTACCAATCAAACAGTCTATCACGTATTTGCATTGGTTATAATTTTTCTGAGTCCTATGATCCTTCGCTATGCTTATTGGTACTTGGAATATTTTTCATAGGGGTATTATTGTGCCTCATCATCATCATCATCATAGTCATCATGTTTTTTTGGCATATCATGTGGGTCACCCAAGACACAGTCCACGTATAGAGCGAAGTGCCTAGTAAACGTTAAAAAAAGGGTGACGTATAGGAGATTGAGGCACGACACTTTCACCACTACTTCGGTAAAAAGATAGGACAAAAGGATCTTTTGCCCAGGGCCAATATACGAAGAATCGATCGACCTCAAGATCGTCTACCAACATCCTATAGGCCAGACTCCTAGCTAACCTAGCCCGTTTCAGCCAGTTGAATCAGAGTTTTGTTTCTTACGTCTTTTATGATTGAGGTATTTAGCGGTGACATACTGTATTGTTTTTGGGCGAGAGGGCTTCCCCTTGAAATGTTTCCAAACTATAGTTAGCCTAGCGCGAAATATTCTGGGTGTTTTCTCAGAATGAGAAGTATGGCATTACCGAGTATTTGGTGAAACTTTCGAGTGATAACGAAATCCGGAGGACGCCTACCCCTGGAGATATCTTGAATGCGGGGTAAACAAGGAACTTCCCCAAACATGAAATACCTATTGTTGATCGACGAGCACGTAAGCCACGACTCTGATGTGCAACTACCGATAGCCTCCCGAGACCTCCCGAGATAACAAGTTAAATGATGTGAAACGTGACCATGATTAATGCTTAGGCTTTGTTTACTTCGAAAATAGAGTGTTAGAATCGCCCGATTAGATAAGCCAAATACTAATTGTGCCCAATTTGGTCGTACTCCCACACTTTATCCTTCCGTCCACCTATGAACGCTGTTGGTATGCTTTTGGACTCCTGTAATATTACCTCACAATTAACATACCCGTAGTAAATCGATGTTGAAAGACATGCTGGGGTGGGTGAGTGGAGTACTAAGAAGTTGGCAACTTGCAAGACTACTTTTGGGCCATTCAGAGAACAGACTCCTCCTATAATACTTTACACTTTGGCTATAATACTTTACAGCTAAACCTGTTTAAGAAGAAGAGGTGTTCCGCTACTCCTAGTAATTTAGTATTTCAACTTTAGCTATATTTTAGGTGTAATTAGAGAACGCGTATATATAGGTACCTCGCGACATTTCAGGGTAATACCAGAAGCTATTCCTATCTACCCTTACTATCGCACCCTCACTATCGTACTATCGTACTCTTACTATCGTGCCCTTACTATACGCCCTCGAACTCTTTTAATTTGTACCTAGTAGGTTAGGGTTGGGGTTAGGGCTACAGGTTAGGGTTAGTGGAATATAGACCTCACTGTCGCGTTACGTCCTACCTAGGTGTATACTTTAATAAGGCTACTTGGTGTTTTTAAGCACTTCGTAGCGTAGGTACCCACTTCCCTTATTTGGTTAGCTGCAAAGTATTGTAGCTAAAGTACGGAGATCGCGGTCAAAAGTAATGTCAGTTATGCCCTATTTAGTGAGTGTGCCCTGTAGGGGTACCCTGAAAGAGGCCGTGAGTGCCCTGAAGAGATCTTTAGGCCTCAAATCCACTATATTTTAGTGACTGATCCGCTATATACACAGGGCATCTGAGGGCCCTCCTAAGCGACGAGTGTGTGCAGAGAGCTGAGCCAGCCCCTTTACTTTACCCCTGCTAATACCCTATTACAGGCCTACAGGCCTCCCTGGAACCCCCCTAGTGTCAATCAAACCTTGATTACAGGGGTCTTCTAGCCAATTAGGGGCTTAGATTCAGGGCACAGGCCCTAAATAGTGGATAACTGACTTGACTTTTGACCGCGATCTCCGTATAAAGCATTATAGCAAGAAAAATCTCGCTACAAGGATCTCTACTATAAGGATATCCTCGTTTATATTCTTAGGATTTTAGTATATCTAAGGATATACCCTCTATAAGGATATCCTTAGGTTTTTCAGGTCCCGAAATTTTTATAATACTTAAATTATCCTTGTTTTTATCTATAGAACCTCCTACTTCTAAGGGATTTATCGGATATAAGTAATCCTAAGTAAGTTCTTAATAAAATCTTAGTGTTTTTTAGTTAAAAAGGAGGTCTTTAAGACAAGGATATACTACTATACGGATAGTACTACTTCTATATAAGTGACCAGCTTTATATTCCTAATGCTTGATTATATAACCTTGCTATCGCCTATGCTAAGGAACTCGCTATAAGGATATCCTCGTTTATATCCTTAGCATATCCGGGCCCGACTATCCTTGTAACGAGCTTTTTCTGTAGGAGGACTCAGAGAACAGCCTTCTACGGGTGCCTAGGTACGGTAGAAAAGTCTGACAATAAGAAGCTCTCGTTAATCGTAACCATCTACGTATAAGAAGACGTATTCTGGCGAGTAGGAGTCTCTAATTCACACTGTTCCGTACTACTCCGTACTCCACTGCCTGCCCCAGCATTTCTTTTAACATCGACTTACTACGGTAGTAGTCTAGACAATCTAGTGCTCGGAAGTAGAAAATAGTACCAAGATAGCCTACTAAACATAAATTATACACTCTACTCTATGTACTTCTTCTTTCTGTAGGCTTTTGTTCTATTCGCTAGGCTCTAAAATAAAATACTGTTTTTATTTGTTTTTTATCTTCCAAAAATATAGAATTAAATAACAATACCCTACTAAATACACTCGCTTAAATATACGCGCGAGACGCGCTAGTAAAGACCAGGGCTCTACGCCATCAAACCCTATAATAAGAAGGAATTATAAATTCGTCTTTTAGATAAACCAGAGGACAATCAAGAGATACTAGGCTATTATCGTCTTGCAGCCTTATACTTCGTATGAGACGGTACTTAAGGTTACTCGGTGAGACTATTCTAAAACTTGATTTTCTGAGTAAACAAGGCTTTATTGATTGTTGGCAAGCATAATTCTTGCAGAAAAGGTCTATGGAACTCAAAAAATACCCTGCCTAAGTCCCGTGATTTAGACTTACATCGCCTGTTGCAAAGATTCCAACAAGGAGGTTGTACTTTATGTGAAACCCTTAGTAGTGTTCTTGTTTTTTGACTGTATCGGTTAGTAGTAAACTACAACTTCGCTACAGAAAGACATATGGATAAAGTGTTTATTGTCAATCCTCTGCGTCATCCAGTACCGAAGGACCTCACATAACTCCCATGTTTAGCTACAAAGTACACTATAAGTTCAAGGTCTGATCATTACACCGACACCATTTTGTATAATTATCTAGTTGAAATTTCTCGCACATCTAATATTCTAGAACGGAACAGGTCCAGAAAGAATACTGCTGTTTTCTGCCTTTGCATGGTTTGCGGTTAATCCTTACGAACCAGATATAAAAGTAAACCGTGGTTTTTATTACTTGTTATTAACGCCGACCCAGGGGCTAGACAAAAGAGTTCAAGTATATTCTACGGTTTGATTTGGATTTCATGTAGGGCGTATAAACTGGTATATTGTTGATTATATCTCCATATAAGCTGCATCATAGTTTTGTTCGTATAATATTTTTCTTACAGTACTTCGCATCTTGATTAGTCTGAGAAAGCCTGTGGGTTAAAGTCCTCGTTACGCTCTCTTCCCTTCGTTTAACTCCTAGTTTTTTGTATCAGAAAATTCTACTATTCGCATTTTTGTGATCTCCCTTCCAGTACTTGGCATTGATATAGAGAAATATGGAGGCGCAAAAGTCCTTTCAATCAAACTTCGGTGTTGGACCGCCGAAAATTCGATGCTCTCACGCGAAACTGAACCCCAATTGAAGCCCAGCAGAGCAGAGTCTCAAGATATTGTGAAGCACATCAGATAAAGACTCAATCGCTTCCAAGAAACTGCTTTGTTTGTTTTTTGAACGCAACTTCTCTAGATCGCGAAAACTCCTCCTTGCTGCTTCATTATCCGCCTAACTTATCCGGTTTCGTTAAGGTGTAATAATCGCGCTCTCGGTGTACACTTTAGATATGAGTAGATAGCGTCAGTCAGTAGCGTACTGTAATCTAGACCCTAGTCTATAACTTATTCAAATAGGCTAGGATTTTACAATTTACGCCTATTAGTAGATAATAATGAGACTTCTAGCTTGGCAGATCCAGCAAGCTACTAAGTCAAAAATACTAACCGGCCTAGTTACAGCAATGTAAAAGATCTTAAAGTAGAAGTAAAAGAGAAAACAGTTGAGTGAGTGTATAGGCTCACTGTAAATAAATGAAATTCTAGTATTTCATTAAGAATAATATGAATTAACTAAATTAAGATAATAATAATTAAGTTTTAGATTAGTAAAAAGAGACTTTGACTAAGAGTTGACAATCTAGTTTAATTACTCTCGTCGCGATGGGATTTAATCCTCGTGCCTCGGATCCCAAAGAGACTCTAGAACCCTTGGTGTGGGCAGGAACTTGCCGAATCCATAGTTACTACTTTAGGTAAGGTTAATCCATAGTTACTACTTTAGGAAGGGAAAAGTGGGCCGGTAGGAACACCAAAACTCGATTATACGACTTCAATACCATGCTTTCAGGGATTCGCACGACTTCACTACCTTTTCCCCTGTGAAACTCTATTCCACCCCTTGCGCCACCCTCGTCGTGCACAATTGAAGGGATAAATGCGTCTTAGAGGCAATTTGAGCCCTAGATATCAATGCTGCTTTTCTCCTATGCTCTAGGACGCTTGACTCGTACGTCACAAGGGGGGAGCAAAGGGGGGAAAATGAAGCTATTCGCAACTTTGAAGGTACTTAGGAGAATTAAGAAGTTTCTAGAGTAGGTAGGTAGCTACCTTTTATCTCCTCTTACGAGGGCAGGCATAATTAGAAATGCGATTTTAAATAAATAAGTGTCTTAGTTATTCCCTCTTTGCTGCCTTCCCCTACTATAAAAAGGATTATATGTGCTAGTTAATTACTCGTACTTAATTCCTTTTCAAATCGAGACCGTTACTTAGTAGACGAGAGGAATCGAGCTGCCTCTCTAGATCTACTAAGGTATCTACACTACAAAATCTTCTGAGAAAGCAGCGTGCTGATAGGGACAGGGATAATGGTAGTGAAGTCGTGCGAATCCCTGAAAGCATGGTATTGAAGTCGTATAATCCCAAAACTCGTCCGCTACGTACGGCTCTTTACGCTTACGTAGCGGCACTTCCACCGGTCGGAAACGTACATGCTTCGAGGACAAGACAGTACTTAATTAACTCTACAAATCTGTCTTATTTTTATGTCGTTCCGACATATACGCATGCGGCTACGTAGCCATTTATGTGCAGGTGAGGCTCAAGTGCGCATGCGGCTCTCGGTGTGGAGCCCTGGCCGACCACTCACAGGTACCCCGAGGCTTATCCGGGGATACGAAGTAATACGAGTTCCTGCCCACACCAAGGGTGTAAGAGTCTCTTTTGAGACTCTTATACTGAGATTGAAGAGTGGACTACTATTAGTGGGTGGATGGAACTAGGAACAGGGGAGTGGTTATATGTACAATTAAGAAAGTTTGCAGACGTCCTTCGGGACAATTTGGTACAATTGGCACAAATTCATTCATCAATCCTATCTCATCTCTATTCTCATCTCTTTAGATAAAAGGTTATTTCATATAAAGTAAAGATAAGTGAAAGTTTCTAGAGAAGGTAATATAAACTCTAATTTTTACTAATAAAACTAGATTACGAAACTATAAGTAATCGAGTTAATTTGGATATCTAGAATAAGCTTCACTAGGGCCTATAAAGTATAGCTACTTTATACGAAATAAACTTTATATTTACAAAGGAGAGGGAAAGAGTACAAAGAATAAGCTGATTATATATTACGTTTGAATTAGATTATTATAATATTATTTTTGTTCTACTTTTTGGTATGTTTTGATTGTTCTAAATATATAGAACAATACTTTAACTTCTCTGAACATTTGAAATAATTAAGCGTATTGTTTGAAACTTTTAGAATAAGAAGTCTTCTGGCCAATCATAGCAAGTTCCATAAGCGACGAAAGAACCATTCTCAAGGGAGTCAGTCGTTCTTAAATATAACAAGTCATCATGAGAGTAAACAAAGTGATTTAATAGCATATCGATTATTCTGTGAGCTAAACATATGTACGTAAAGACACCCCATCTATGCATGTATGTACATCAAATCATTATCTTTCTTGACTACCATCTCTCGCTCACAAATCAGTCTCTTCTATTATGACATAAGGAAACAATCTACCCGCTAAAAGTACCGCTTAAAAACGAATGCGCGCGGCCTGGAGAGAAGAGGAGCCCCAGGTGGGAAAGTCGTTGCTGGCAATGAAATCATCAATATATGAAAGAGTGGTCGTTCTGTTGTATTGGTGTGGTGCTTAAATTCCACTGTCGTCTTGCTCGTAGACGTTTGTTCTCTCGAACTCTACCCAATTAGCACAGGTGTCTTGGTAGACAGCGGCGTCCGTCATAGTAAGGGCGATTCTGTTCTCATCCTCGACGAATTGCATGGCGAACCCCTCAGATGCGTGCCATGCGATGTGGCAGTGGAGCAACCAAGTTCCTGGGTTGTCCTTCTTGAAAGCCATTGCCAAATGTCCGTTGGCTGGAAGAGAAGCAACATCTCGGCGAGGAGGGTTGATAAGGTTCACGGCTGCAGCAGCTGCGTCATCGAAAAGACCAACACCTTGGGAAATGACCCAGAAGTCGTGACCGTGAAGGTGGATTGGGTGGGTTATACCGACTATAATATTGGAATTAGCATTTGTTTCTTTTGCGAGTTTACATGTCAATAATATTGTGGAATCGTAACTTACAGCCAGTGAGATCCTCGATAACGTACACAGCCCAGATGTCCGACTCATCGACAGTTCTGAGTGGTTGGACGTTGTACTCGGCAGGCCAAATGCTCTCGTTGTTGAAGACTCTCAAGGTGGTTGGGTTGTCCCAGTTGACGTGAAGACTAGTGCCGTTGAGAGTCCACTTGAAGTGCTCCTCAAAAACGAAACCGAGTTCCTCCTGGTCCACAGCAGACGCGTTATAAGCTCCAACATCCATGCGAACGTGAGGAACAAGGTTCGCGACTGGTTCATCACCGCATTCACCTACTCGGGTGACTGAGGAAGTGGTAGTTGGGTCAGCAGTGCTGCTAGCATCGTATCTTATGATTCCAGTGATATTCGCAGCATTGGCATTGGCACCGCATGCTTCAACTAGACCAGCTCGTAACCAGTAATCGCCTGGAGTAGCGTTGGCAGTGACAATAATATCGTAACGTTGTCCAATGGCAATAGAAATGCTATCGGTTGTGTAGGGAACAATTGGCACCAAATCCATGCCAATGACTTGAAAGTTGTGGCCGTCGATGGAGAACAGGAAGTGAGAATCAAGAGCAGAGTTTAACAATCTGTATCGGTACCTTCTTCCAGGCTCGAAGACGTTGACATTCTTTCTACCGCCTCCAACACAGTTTGGATCGGTGCTGGTGCTGCAGTCGTAAGTGTTTGTGCCGTTAATGACCCCGTTCTCCAAAATTGGTGGGACTCCTTGCTTAGCGACATCCCAAAGTTGTGGCAATGGAGTGTGGGACCAATCTGAGAGGACAAGCACTCCCAAGTCATCATCGTAGTTTGCCGTTGCTGGACCATTGATAATCATTGGGCCGAGTAACCCGTCTCCGTATTGAAGGGTGAAATGGGAGTGATACCATGTAGAACCATATTGAGTAGCTTGGAACCTGTACGTAAGGGTATCTCCGGGAGCGATGGGGCATTGGGTAACACCTGGAACTCCATCATACTCAACCGAGTTGAGTTGACGAAGGCCATGCCAGTGAATGGCAGTACCGTTGTTGGGCATGTTGTTGGTGACATGAATAATGAAATTGTCTCCCCAATCGCCTACGATGGCAGGCCCAGGGATGGTTCCATTGAAAGCAAGAACTTGTCTTGTGTAACCATCTGCACTGAGAGTGATGTTCTCAGCAGTTATCCAGTACTGTGAGGTCAGGTTAGTATGTGCTAGTGCCAAGCGAAGAAAAGGAAATAGCCGAAGAAAGGCATCTTGAATTCTTACCTCTCGGGTTACTCCAGTGTTGGGGGTGTTATCATGATAATCGGTATCAATATTGAAACCAGGACTCCAGCAGCCTCTGGAATCTGGACCGTGTTGACAGTCTGGTGCAAGCTGGCGGGTAGCGAGTGTAGAGTCGCGGACCAGGTCCGAAACAAGGGGAATGGCAGACGCCAAAGTGGTGCTGGCCAAAGCCATAAAAGTAACGAATGTGTTCTTCATAATGAAAGATATTAGGATATTATGAGCTCTTGTCAATTATAGAAGAGACTATTAGAGCCTTAGAGAGGATGATCGAAGAGGATGGAGAGAAAAGTTCAGAGGACATATCGGCCTCCTTATATATCTTCATGTTCCGTTTCGACAAAGCTGGACACGGTCCTCGTTCCCGCTGAATTCCTCTTGGATGACCTCTGATTTCCACCTCTGACCAAAACGTGTAAGCTCGGGTCCGCAGCTTCGCTCTGGGTTGCGGCAAGGAGTACGCGGACGATACCTGACCGCATGGGGAAAAGTTGATACTTCGTCCCATGTCTAACAAAAGTTGAGTTCGACGGGGATATTTAGTGGAGTATACGGTAAAAACCCCCGAAATCTCAACCTTCGTTATGCCTGGAACGAAGTAAGACCCTTCTTCTTCTGCTCGGCGGCAGATTACCGTTCTTTGAGGGCCCCCTCAATATGCTTAAAAAGGTGGAGGGGTGGGTGACTCTCAATACCCACTTATCAAAGTTGACATGGTGTCGGCCTCGAACCTGACCCCGCAAATATATGGAACTCCCTATACTAGTGCCACAAGCGGTACCGGTAGACGTACATCCAAAAGCAGACGTCGGCGGAAAGTCGGGAAAGAATATGGCAATACTTCGAAGTAAGTTGTCTCCCTCATTGTTCTACTTGTTTTGGTATAAGCTAAGTGAAGACAGATATTTGGGTTCCGTACTCGAATTACTAAAGTAGATTAGTGATGTAAATTATTCTAATAACTTGAAATAACTAGGAAATAGTCTAACAAGTTATTACACTGAGGCCATCTACTGCAACATTTCTTGCCTAGGAGGCCGTATGCTCGGAGATAACCCCTCAGTGAAAATGGACCACGCCACCGTCAACAGTACAACAAACCGTCTGATAGCACGGCAATAGTATAGTAAGAGCTATTCCCTTTTGAATCAGACGGCTCCTTGGTGATTTAGAATCTGACTTAACATGTGGCCACTTTTTACTCTTACTTCGTGCCAGGCGTAACAAACGTGAGGATTCAGTGGGTTGACTTGGAAATTTCCAGTGCAATACGGGGTAAGAAATCCACTAAAATTTAACGTTGATTATGCCTAAGACAAATTATTTACGAGATGCTGGCATCACGAAAATACAGTAAATGCAGCATGATAATGATATTTACCTGCAGGGATAATGGACAAAACTGCTAAATGATACTTTTGTGACAGAAACTACCCAAACTAGGGAAGCCCGTTTGACAAAAGGACGAATACCGGTATACACGAAGCTGCTTCTGTAAGATAAATATAACTAGAAATCGATGGTTTGGACGCGCTTTTTAATTTTATTCACATAAGTTATGGATGATATCTTACACGACGTACATCCTACGTAAGCGCCTCGATGTACAAGTACACTACTTCGAATTCGTACATCGTCCCACTTTGCCTATATATCAGCCGTTCGTACTACGCTGTTGTAGGCAAGCTTGCGAATTTAGCCAGGATGAAAACTTAAATACCTGGCTGTGAAAACCCCCACACGTTGTACCTGCATGAGGGACCAATTTGGAGGCGGGTAGGATCAATGTTCCCGGGACGAGCCACGCAACAGCGTACGGAGCTCCCTATGTTCCGAAAGCTTGGGATTATATTCCTTGGCAAATACACAGGGTGGCACTGAGCTGCAGAGCCGCCCACCGGCTAACTCTCCGGATTAGGGCTTCTTGCAGTTGCAGCTCAGGTCAGCAAAAATGTCAAGTGACACAAGTCGCAGAGTGGTGACTTTAACCAGAGTCATGAATAAAAATTTAAGCCATTATATCCAGAGCAAGGCCTATTCGCCTATAACCGATCACAATAACCACGATAAGCTATACGAGAAACAATCCTTTCTCATTGGCCGTGGTTCACTTCGATTCGGAGAATTTGAAAGAACGAATCTTGGGAGCATGTAAGTTGATACGGCGGTGTGAACTGTGCACCAGATATCGATGGCGTACCCAGTCCCTGATTCATTTCAAAAAAATGAAGCTCACGATGTCGAGTCCGTTGATTGCGCAAGGGGCATCATGACGATGTCGTCCCCCATAACATGAACCGTGCAAATGGGGCTCTTCGCGGGTTGTACCATGAGATTAGGGCTTCACTGATTACAGTAGTGGTCACTCATACCACCGGGTTCCTGAAGTGGCCGCGGTGGCTTGAGGCCCACTTTGCCATGTGGTGTGAGACAGGGTAAACAAGCCAAAAATAGGGTCGTCGTCCACCGGCTCCATAATTGTAAGCATCCGGGCAGCTGACGACGACTTGACTGGGTCTACTCGAGTATGTATCCCAGTATGTTGACGACGACAATCCTCCAATCCGAATGACCAATACCGAAAAGGGAGCAGGCGGCGAGACTCTGGCTTTGATGCGGGGTGAAAAGGAGATATGAGGTTTCGGCACGCTGGATAGAAATGGAGCTTTCGTCAACAAAATCTTGGAGGTGAGGGGTTGAAGGGGCAGTCCTTCGTAAAATTCAATAAATTAATGTATCCGAGCGGAAGCACTTCGTATGCTCCAATCCATAGAATATTGAACTAAGAGTCAATCCTTGTGTGATCACGCAGACAAGCTACTTGTACATTACCCATCGTACCGTAAAAACTCGACTCGGAGGCCCAAGGTGGTCGGAATCTAGACGGAAAAGACCTGAATTCCGTGAGAATCAATGCCGCAAGTGCCATAGAAGAGTCCCGACTTAAGGCCACGCCTCTTTGAAATCCACTTTCACTTCTATCCTGATTGTACTTCGAAGTAATCTGAGTTCTACAAGACGCTCAAAAGGGTGTAGCAAGGGCAGCTCCAGGGGGTTTTTGGTGTAGCCAAGGCCAAAAAACCCAGATTTACCACCTTGGGCCCCCGAGTCGAGCTTTGACGGTATACTTCCTCACGTTTTGCGGAGTCATTTTACCTGGCTATCCTAGGCAGCAACTTTACCAAGCATCAAGCCACTTACACAGTAATACTTGTACTTCGAAGTACTTCGTACTTAGTAGTTGAGGGACATCGGTCAGGATTTCGGTAAGTGTTTCGGGAGCGTCGGCTTATAATTCAATCCTGTAGTATGGATCATCTTTGTACGAAGTACTTCGAAGTAACAACTACTCCCCAATTTTTTGACAAGTCCTTATCATTAATTTCTCCTATTTCGCACTTTAGCAATCACCGCTACTCTGCCACTAAAACAAAATACGCAGAACTACGACGGTGGGCATTATCGGAAAAATTCTCAAGGATGCTGATATAGAAAAACCTAGAAAACTATCACGTCCCTGTTGGGTTTGGACTCTACCGGTTTGATTGATCGGCGAGAGTGTAAATACTAAGACCCAACCAAGTTGGGACATTCCACCTACCGGTAGAGTAGAATTTACGGTTGAAGCTATGAATTTCAAAATATGAACCGTAAATTCGTGGGGTTTCTGTCATATCTAGATAGGCGGGTTCGTACAGGCTTTGGACTAGATGCTTGCCAATCAGCTTACGTGTAGAAGCATTACGGACCGCGAGCGGGAACTATTAGCTTGATTCTCCGCCACGTGGGTTTAGAGATTTCTCGAAATGGACGTGCAATTTTATACTCGTAATGGAACAAATACGACTAGTAGCTGCACCGTGGTCGGTGGTGGTTTATATGCAAGTGGACATTGAGCAAGAGAATAGGCTTACGCTATCGGTACGAGTAGAACAAAGTATAAAAATTACACAACTCAATCTTGCCATTTCTTGCGAGAGTGTGTCTTGGCTTGATACAAGCGATGAACCATTTTTATCTTGTGCACAGACGATACTGATTCGGGTCTTGGACCGCTACCGATTATCTTCTGGAATGTCCTCCACAGGTTTCTAAGCCTTACTCCACAAGGGAACGTTTGAGAGCGGAGAACCCACTGTAAGAAATGAAATTGAGTCTCCAGATCAAATAAAGCCAAGCATACACTCGCTGACGGCAGTCAGCGAATTTACACGGATTCTTTGATAAAAACATTGGCAAAACATAAGTATGGATAACTACACTCGCACTTTCTTTCCATCTTATTTCCTCCAAAGCAGCTGCAAACATCTAGAACACACTACTATAAGTTCTCTAAAAAAAACAAGCCTTAACAATTATTGTTTTCTGCCTACCGGTGAATTGGCATCGAACCCACTTGATAAGCCAACGTATGCTTTCGGGTGGACGAGAAAAGTTGTAGAGACTTTTCCCTATTTGTGTAGATGTACAAAACCTTAGGCTCCGTAGCCTAGTCATTTAGAATAACAAGAATGATTAGCCGAAAATCTTCTAGGAGAATTGAAGAAAACGTCTTAGATGATTTGCCGGGAGGTTAATCACTTGTAAGATCGCTCCCAGGTCATATGCGGCTCGCTTGAGTCGTTCACAAGGAAAATTTGTAAGACAAATCGGAACCTTCATGAGTAATTGATGGCGAATTTGCTTGATTTGGTTATGAGGCCCTGTATGATCGTGAATTACCGGGTTTTCAAGATTTGGCGCGGCGTGAGCCCCAAGTTCCCTTCAATCGCCGACATGATTAACTTTGGCGAATTTTGAGGAATCGTCCACATTTGTATCGTTTGTCAGCACCAACACACTTGCCGCTGGGATGTGTCAAAATGTCAAATAGACCCCAAGAGAAGTTCACGCGGAGTGTTTAAAGTGACATGTAGAAGTAGAGACTCCGGGAATACTTTATGCCAAGGGGTTCTGAAATTCGAAGTACCGTACCTGTATGCCTAATGGCTACACGCAATAGAGTACAACTTCTCATTTCACATGAAAGATTGATTTAGCCTTCGACATCATTTGCTCTTTTCTCTAAGAAAAGTTATACAGAAAAGATAGAAGGGTCCCAAAGCGATGACTTCAAGTTATTGCGTGAATTTAGGATGTGAAGGTTGAATTGACGTCCAAAACTTCGAAGCGGGCACGTGACCTACCGGCTTTATCCTCGTTATCCGCTCTAAATCCTCTAAACGCCGCACAGCCCTACCCCACCATTGACTCCCACTTTCAGCTCCCAATAGTGAAAGTTACTACGTCACTGGGTAAATCTCAGCTACGGACACTTTAACATCTGTCACAATCGTCTATCTTCCGAGACTTGAACCAAAACCAACCTCTACAACAACAGTATCGTCAAAATGCCTCTCATCACATCAACAGGCAAGCCTCGAGTCATCCTAGGTCTTATGACCTTCGGTGAGGGTGAGGAAGCAACTAGCAAGGGCGCAAGAGTTACCACTTTGGACAAATTCAACGAAACCCTTGATCATCTCCAGGCCGCAGGATATAACGAAATCGATACGGCCCGGATTTACATCAATGGCGAGCAAGAGCGCTTTACTGCTAAGGCTCAATATAAGAAACGTGGCTTGACGCTAGCGGTTTGTGATCCACTGCTTTGAAGTGGTTGGGGAAATATGATCAAGTTGATTTCTGACATGAAATGATACTCTTTACAGACTAAGGTCTATCCCACCACTCCCGGAATCCACAAAGCGGATGTTCTCACTGAGCAATTCGAGACCAGCTTGAAAGAGCTTGGCACCGACTGTGTCGATATTTTCTATCTTCATGCAGCTGTAAGTAATGCGGAGCGAGCCCCAAGCCGGTGGTGGGACCGAGAATGACCGATATAATGCAACAGGACCGATCCGTGCCGTTCCAAGAGACCCTCGCCGCCGCCGACAAACTTCACAAGCAGTAAGTAACTAATTTGGATACCGGATGATGATCCTTTCCGTTTCTGATATCAGCTCAGAGGCAAGTTCGTACAATTGGGGCTCAGCAACTTTACAGCCTTTGAAGTCGCCGAGGTGGTGATGCATTGCAAGTATAACAACTGGGTTAGTGATTTCGTGCAGATTAGTTAGTTTGAATCATGACCTGTATATTGTTTCTGAAACTTTACAGGTTCGACCCACAATTTACCAAGGCATGTATAATGCTATCACGCGTTCTCTTGAACACGAAACTATCCCGGCTTGTCACAGGTAGGTGTTTTCCCAGTCATTTATGGTTAAATCATGCGAATTGAGACAATGCTTTTGCCACGAACTCTGTAGCTCAGTGGGACATGTCTTAACTGATCCCCCACAGATACGGCCTTGATGTTGTGATCTACAACCCCATCGCTGGGGGACTCTTTTCGGGAAAGTACAAAACTTCGGATATCCCAGAGGAAGGACGCTTTAGCGACCAAACCAAATTCGGAGAAATGTACCGCAAACGCTATTACAAGGATAGCACCTTTGAAGCCCTCAAGATTATTGAAGAGGCTGTCGAGAAGGCTGGTCTAACCATGATCGAAGTTGCTCTCCGTTGGGTAGCGAACCACTCGGCTCTCAAGATCAAGGATGGCAATGATGGAATTATCATTGGTGTCAGTTCTACTGAGCAACTCGATCAGAACCTCAAGGATGTGAGCGCTTTCCCCCTTGTTACCTATTTGACATGCCATTCCCCTCAGTGGTGGATATTCTACCCCTCCTCTCTTCTCCGCGCAAGAAGTACATGCTGATAAAACATCTGTAGTGTGAGAAGGGACCTTTGCCCAAAGAGGTAGTGCAGGCTCTTGACAAGGCATGGTTGATCAGTAAGCCGGACACTCCAAATTACTGGCATCTTGATCTCAAATACACCTACGATACAAGAAAGGCACTTTTTGAGGTTTAAGTAACGTTGCTCCGGAGGGGTCGGAATTTATATTTGTTGTTCTGAATCTCTAGGACAATTAAAGATAAGTTTGACCATTTAGAACAACTAAAAAGTTATTCCAAGTATCTATGAGAACCAAAGTAAATAATCCACAAGATCTAGGTAACTAAATTACCTTAATCTAGATAGTAGACAACAGAAAACATAATTTACCTTGAACTTCCAGTTCTGCTACCCGCAGGGTGCTATGGTAGTTGTAGCGTACCTAGTTAATACGGAGAACGCGGTCAAAAGCGATGGTAGTACAGGGCTCAGCCCCGAATCCTAGGCTCTGATTGGCTAATAGACCCCTATAGCTAAGTTTGATAGACGCTAAGGCGGGGTACCGGGGTCGCTATAGGCTTAGTACAGGGTATTAACTGGGGCAAAATATAGGGGCTAGCTAAGCTAGAGCTAGAAAGGGGGTGATACACACCTACCTCTCGCTTCGATTATCCACTCAAATATAGGGAGTGATTAGAGACCCTACTACTTAGATATAGTAGAATAGATCGCTTTAGGGCACTCACGGCCGTCCCCTAGGGTACCCCTTTAGGCTTAGGTCCTGTACTGCTATCACTTTTGACCGCGTTCTCCGTAAGTGAAGTTTAATAATGATTTACTCTTGGCAATGGACCCGGCACATACTTTCGTGCCCACAGGTCCACGAATCCTTCAGTTCTCCACATATGGTGACGCCGCAAACATTTCGTACGGTATGATATGTCGTCCTAATTCCGAGCCGGACATTGTTTTGACAAAGATGGACTGGACTTTAGAGTTCGTGTCGTATGTTTACGAGTAAATTACCCCTCGTCCCAGGCATAAAAAAACGCTAATTTTTAGTGGGTATACAAGTACTTCCTCCCAGGCGTAACAAACGTTAAATTCAATGGGCGTGCTGACCTTGTTTTCCTCTGAAAAATCCCCTATATGCCCACTAAAGATTTACGTTTGTTAAGCCTGGGAGGAAGTACAAGGTCTGGGACGAAGTACCTCATTCTACTTCGAAGTAGGTCGCAAAATGCACCTTGTTAGGAGCGTAAGCGAAAGTATTGAATAATCAGGCAGAAGCGAAAGCGGTTGCCTTCAGATGAAGCCCTAATCGCGTGCCGCTTTCGGTCCAGCATCCGAACATGGTGCGGCTCATCCCATGGTGTCGATGAGACGGGATGAAAACCCTCCCCAGCCCGCGGAATGATTGAAAATGTCTTTCTACTTCGTATCTTTCACCCGTGCGTTCGCTGGGGGCTACCAAAGCAACGGCAGTTCGCTTCGATGGCCAGGAATTGTGTATGTTCCCGTGAGAGGCGTAGCCTCACGTCAGTTTGAGAGGGATGAGACCCACGATGTTGACACGAAAACGAGAGATGGGGACTACTGTCTTGCATTGACTTGGAAGAGAAAGACGAGTACGGCGTCTTACTTGGCATTTGAATCCAACGATTGCCCTCCAGGTACTTTGACCTCCCCCAATTCTTTTCAATTTTATCCAACTTCTTTTGAACTCCAGCCTCCCTCGACCGAATCATTGCTGAATGTCTGTTGACGGATCTTTCCAAGAGCCTACTCGTACTTCGCCTCCTTTCGCAACTTACACCACACACATTAGCGAGTCCGATCCATATGTCTATTTTTAGGCGAGACACGTGACGTGTTTCGATGGTCAACACCTCACCTGGACTCACCTGCAGCGGCACACAGCTGCAAGCTGAGGTCCCTGAGAAAGTCAGGGCATCTCCCGGACTACGGGGCACACAATGACCTCACTGGAGCGTTTGAGCCTCAACTCCATGCATCCATGGTAAGGGACTTGCTTGCATTCGAGTGGTGTAGTGTATGAGTAGAATACTTGGTACAGTCCTCATACTCAAGTAGAGACTCTAGAGTAGGACTCTCAGCCTCCAGCCCAGAAATGGCCACCAGCTGTACGAGTAAGCTGTACGAGTAAGCTGTACGAGTAAGCTGTAGGAGTACAGTGCCTGCGCCCAACCTGCGCCACAGGTTGGTGACGGAGGACTCGGGAGTGCTAAGCCAAACGCTCACTGAAGTCAGGTGCACATGCAGGCAGGCGCAGAGAAAAAGGGTCTTGGGAAGGGATCGCTCTGCATCTGCGTCTGCCTTCACCACCAGGTAACAAGACAACATTTGTATTCTCATTTCCGGCCTCATCCTCATCCTCGTCTTGGACCATTGGAAATTCAGTGAATATATATCAATCACTCGTGTAACACAAATATTTATTTGGCCGTCGCACGACCCTGTATCTGTACTGGACTGGTTTGCTCACTCTGCCACTCTGCGGATGCGGTGGCGCTTATTCCACTCCCATTCGCCCATCACAATCTTCTACCTGTAATTTCCAATCTCGTTTACTCGCAACCCCCCGCAACGTCATTTGGGCGACGTCGACGTCCTGGTCCTTGAACTCCTCCACAACAACAACATCATCGCCATCGCGAACCATCAATTGAAGTCCATTCAATTATGTCGCAATACCAACAATACGGCGGCAACCCATATAATGGGGGACCCGGCGCAGAAGCTGGCTATGGTGGCCATCAACAGGTACGGACAATCCACATGTTTTGCGCTTCCCGAAAACCTTCTGCGCTCTTCACGACCAACATCAGGAATGGCTTCAAGAAACCTGGCTAACGCGATACCTTTATCCGCAGGGTCATCTAGCACAACCAGGTCTCAATCATGAGATGTCCAATTATTCCGGGGCCTCCGACTACTCGCAAACTGGTCTGCCAGCGCATACCTCCCATGTTCTCAACCAGCCAGACTTCCTCTCACGAGTCGATTTTGCCAAGTCCGAGATCCGCAGCTTAGGAAACAACATCCAGGAGATCGCATCCCTTCACCAACGTTCACTCAGCTCGGCGGATAGCAACACCTCGGCAAAGTTGGAGAATCTGGTTACGCAAACACAATTGAAGAACACGCAGATCCGCGATCAAATCAAGTACCTCGAGGCCGATGCGCTCAAGACGACCGATGGCACCAAGAATGTCAAGACGACGCAGGCGAGGCAGCTGAAGGAGACGTTTCAGAGAGCGCTACAGGATTACCAACAAGAGGAACTTGGATTCAGACAAAGATATCGCGAGCAGATTGCCCGCCAATATCGAATCGTTAATCCAGATGCGCCTGAATCCGAGGTCCAAGAGGCTTCCAACATG
The DNA here is from genome assembly GCA_900184765.1 of Hymenoscyphus fraxineus. Lineage (NCBI taxonomy): Eukaryota > Fungi > Ascomycota > Leotiomycetes > Helotiales > Helotiaceae > Hymenoscyphus > Hymenoscyphus fraxineus. Next base: position 1,197,617 of record LT855415.1, on the reverse strand, counting down.
GATTGGGGCTCCGAAGGTGTATTCCAAACAGCTGTAAGTCACCCATTCACTTGAACCAATTTTTACAACAACAGCATGCTCACAAGGTACTACAGCTCAAGAGTAATCGCACAGGACAAGCTTCATCCGTCTTGGGAGCCGTTCGAGCCCGTCACAATGAACTCCAACGTATCGAGGCTACTCTCACTGACTTAGCCGATATGTTCGCCGACATGGCGGCAATCGTCGAAGCTCAAGATCCCGTCATCCAACATACCGAGGAAAACGCCATGCAAACCGCCCAAGACGTCGACAAAGGAAACGATCAGATCGAGCAAGCCAACGCCCACGCTCGACGTCGTAGAAGAAACAAGTGGTGGTGCTTGTTGATCGTGGTACTCATCATTTTGGCTATCGCTCTTGGTGTTGGATTGGGTGTTTATTTCACCAACAAAAAGTAGATTCCGCATTCGCTGTTTTGATCACGAGCTTTTCTGGCCGGAAATTGAATGATGCCATGGGTTTGAGATTGATTTGGATGGAGTTAAGGGTACGGTATAATAATAATTGGAGGCAGCCAGCACTCCTGGGGTTGGTTGTATTCTATCTACCTAATGCATGAGAACACGAGCAAAAAACATGGGCTTAGAGAGCTTTTAGATATTGCAATCTGGAGATTTCAATACAATGCACAGGCGATCTAACAATGTATGAATTTTCAATGTTTTTTGGTATTTGGAAAAATGGACACAAACGCCGTGCCTAGATGATATATAAAATGAAACCAAATCGTACACACTAATCGTAACGCTCGTGGACTTTACCCGTCAATACACCCTCGCCCATTCTCTTCTTTCGCTTGCCAATGACCTCCATCAACCACTCACTCAAAGTGAAGCACCAGTGAAAAGCAACCATGACACCACTGCACACATTCACAAGTTTCACGGCGAGCCTCAGGAACCCGTCTCGGTATTCATCCACCGTGATGAGCATGGGCTCAATGTCATACTTGAAGAAGATTCCGGGAACGTTGTGGTCGTTGACCTCGTGGGATTGCTCCGTGACGGCATATTGGTTTGTGAAGAGGGAGCGGAATCCGAAGGGGGAAGTGGCTTCCGCTGTGTAGATTGTTGGGACGATGGAGAGGAAGTATTGGAATTTGTGGAAATGGTTGGGGGTTGTGGCGATGGTGCGGTCGAGGGGGTTTTGGAGCGAGGGGTAGAATTGTCCGAAGGAGAGTTCGGAGACTATGTGGGAGAAGTTGAAGGCTGTTTTCTCGTAGGTTAGTAAGATTTCTTTTAATATTACGCCAGAAATAGAGAGAGATATCATACCATCATGATCCAAATGAGCAGCCCCCCATTCCTGGTACCCGTGTCCACGAGCTGTGATATGGAAATCCCCTTGCACTTTGTTGACCTCCAAGTTCCCGTACACACGACAACTATCATCAACACCGCCCCATAAACGTGGTGTCTTTGCAAACTTCGCCCGCCGACTGTTCCCAGCCGACGAAATAATATCATGCACATGCTCCTCCCCAAACCCCTCCTCATGATCATGATAACCCTCGCCCGTGTCCACCTTCCCATTCTCGTCTTTCCCCAGGGCATGCACGCCCTTCGCATCCACCCAATGGTTCCAGATCGTCGCATCCCGCTTCAGCATGTCGCCTGCGAGAATGCGGTCCCCGGCCGCGTCTTGCACGTTGATGTGGATGTTATCGCATTTCATCGCGACGACCATGTCGAAGTTGATCTGCAGGTCGTGGCCGATGGATTTCTCCACCGACACGGTGTGGTTCTCGTGGCCCCGCCACCAATGCGAGATCTCGTTGAAGGACAGGAAGGTGCTGACGATGAGCATTGCGACGGTCCATTTTCCGCCGCCGGAGGTGCGTGTTATGTATTGGGGTTTGGATTTTGCTGCGTTTTTCTGGTCAGCTTTCTCTTCTCGTTCTTGGGTGTAGGTATGGTGCAATTGGAAGGTGAGGTATGTGAGTATGTAAGGATAGGGCGCAGATTCAACACCCGACAGACTTACGGAAAGCATCGAAAGCAGAAACGAGGTTGCCCTTCTCTCCGAAGGCATCCTCGTCCAGCCCGTGATCTGCGAAGCCGTTCATAGTACTCGATTCCTTTTTTCCTCTTCTCCTGCCAATCTCTCTCCCCTTTCTTCTTCTTCTTCCTTTTTTCTCGTTCTTTTATTATGAGGCCGTGGTGGAAGGCAACGTGGAAGTCTTATTAGGTTTTTTCTTGTGAGGAAAGAGGACACCTTACGGAGGACCGCGAGGCTGCACATGCGATGGATGCCCCAGATCCATGCGCCGGCAAGTGGGGCGGGAGGGTCAGGTACCTGAGCTTAAGGGGCGGTGCTTTGATTGGTTCGTTTCGGTTGGGGGAACTTGGGGGGTTTTTTCGTCTGATGATTTTGGGAGTGAATATGGATTGCTTCAAGGTTGTTTCTGATGGAGGATATAGAAATTTGGTGTTTGTTTAGATTGTAAAGTGTTGTTGTCGCAACATGATGACTTTGGACAAAACATGGAGCAATATTCTAGAATAGTAAGTAAACACTTAACTCGTTTCGGCTCTAAACTTATAATTCAAGAAATACTAGGTAATAAACAGAAATATTATATGTTTACTTTCAATAGTTAATAAACATGGCAATAAAACAAGCTCATTATCTTTATTCTCCAGAAAAATGATGCTTTCTTCTAAAAAGTCAAGAGTACTAGAAGTACGTCTCGAAGGCCTACTAGTGGCGATATCTGGTCTACTAGCCGAACAAAAGGGGCCACAGTGTATTTAAGCGAGTGCGAGCAATTCCGCTTTGTTAGTTCGTGGTTTTGAACCAAACAAATGGTCCGGTATCGTGGATTATGGTGTTGTCTATTGTTTTCTATGCTAGATAAACATCTTTCCTTGCTTTTGAACCGACAGATTTGTGTGAACTTGAACCTCTAATCCTATCTTAAAACGAAGATTTGTTGTTCTATGTGGAAATACTCAAATGAAGAAAAGGAGTTTCCTGTTCCTGGTTTATTTTTGGAACAATCTCATCGGATTCAACCTTCCAGCTTTTACGGAGAACATGTTTTAAAGCTAAAGTATTGTCAATCTTCACTTTACAAAGGAAAAAGATGATTGATATATACTTCCTCGACAAGCAATTATCACCAAGTTTCACGTTGAGGTTCTGTTCGGGGTATGTATTTCATTAAGTATTAGAAACTAATTAAGAAATAAAAAAAGCTATCCTATCGCATACATTTGAAATTACATTACTAAATATGAGAACTCACAAGAGATGAAACCAAACTCAAGCAGTTACCTGCCAAGTCGCATTCCTATCAAGCCTATTTTTGATTTTATAGTTCTTGTCACTCATCCGCATCTGGACAGTCCAGTGCATATTCGGTTCAGCATCCAAGATCGCTCGGAATCGTCCCAAGTTCATCCTCACAACTTTCTGCCACTGCTCGTCCGCCTTCTGCACGCGAACCTTGACAGGCCAGAATTCAAGAACCCACCAGCTTTTCGCTTGCACCAATTGATCGTTGATAGGTGCCATGGCGTCAAAGTGGTCCTCGGCATGTTCGGGTAACAACCAAAACTTTTCGGATGGGTGCTTTTCATTATGCTCTGAAGTTGCGTCGAAGTAGACGTCGTCATCTTTGCTGCTGCTGCCAGTCATACTCTTTTTTCTTTGCCCCGGATCGACACCAAGAGCGGTTGAGCGACGTCGTATCGATGGAAGCTCTCCAGCTTCGTACTGCTCTATCATGTTTGGTGATGGACCGACTACTGGTTTTGATGGCTTTTTGTATACTGGCCACACATTTGGGACATCTATCCCGGCCTCTGCTAAAGCAGCTGTACAGAATATGATGCCAGTGTTGCATTCGAAGCATTGTCTGATCATCCATCGAAGAGGAATGCGGGAGAGCATATGACGCTCTTCGTTTAATACTGCACCACCTCCGACTGTGGAAATAATTAAGTCAGCCTTACAATCTATGAGAATTCTCTAGGATCGGACAGATTTATGGGCGGAAAGTACTTACCATCTGCGTGAGCACCCATAAACCAGACTTCTGAGACGTCTGTAGAGACATGGTCATGCACCGCGGTGTCCTTCCTCTCAAACTCCTTCTCCCGTTCCTCCTGTTTAGAACGAGCTGAAGAAGTAGACGAACGACCATCTCTGTCTTCATTTCCCGGCGAACCTGGGTTCTTCGGTCCAAAACAAGAACGAAAGACTCCACGGATCTTCCCAATTTGTTTGAGCTTTCCCTCAGCCTCCTTTTTCTCATCATGCCTACGTTTCTTGCCCTTCACCTTCTCAGTTTGCTTGTTCTTTTCAGACTTGACTTTGGCCTTGGGAGTGCGATCGATCGTTTCTTGTCTCTGTACCAGATCTCTGCGTTGCCATTGGCAGATTTTGAACTTTGCTCGGTGTTCGTCTAGTGCCATGGCGTGTCGGAAATAATGCACGGAACTAGTTGCGGATTTGCTGAATGGTAGTTTCCTAGGAATGAACCCTACACTTGCTACACAGTCCCAGAGACCGACGAAGTATAGTTCGATGTTGATGCAGAATGTCTCTTTGAATTCACGGCTCATCTTCCAATCTGGCGAGTTATCGTTTTTGTAGAATTTGTAGGCGAAGGAAACTTGGGCTCCGCTGCAATACGTCAGTATGGTGCTTTTTGGGTTTGAGAAGGAGGTACCGGGGATTTGGGAACTCTTCTTTGGCATCACAAAATAAGGCTTTTGGGGGCGTTATGATAATTGCAGGTGAGAAGCGTCTTACCACTTCAGTCACAATATCTCGAACCACAGGCACCAACTTTACAAAATGAAATGATCAAAAGTCACTTACTTATGTGCAGGCAATAGCCCGACCTTATGAATCATTCCAGCCAAGCAACGTACAGTATATGCCCCCCGAGAGAATCCAAGAAGACAGACTTTGTCGCCTTCATTGTAATTCTGCATAAGGAAGCGATATGCATCTTTGATATGGAAACCCAAACCACTTCCTACTGCCATATCCAAAGAAGCAGTGATCCCATCCTTCAACCCGTGGTCGCCGCTGTAGGTGCCAATTCCAGCTTGGTAATAAGTGACTTGATTTGGGTCATCCTTCTTCAAGCATCTCACGAAGTTAACCACGTTGGAATTGTCGTGATCTGTGGAGTTTCAGAGTCAGTTTAGTTTTGCTGCGAAATTTCGAGGACTAGAAATGCGGGAATCTTTCAGGGTTTGAGCGAAAGATTTTATTATATGATATTGGTCCGGTCCAAGCATTTAATGTAGGATAACCGTACTTGCTAAGCCGAGATTTAAGGTCATAGAGACAATCTCTCCGCTCAGGAATTTAGGTAAAGAGACTATGTTCTTTAAGGAGAATAGGTACTCACCAAATTGATCACCGGTTCCATCAAGACAGACGATAATTGTCCGACCTTTTGGTTTGAAGTTCTTGGAATCTTGAGCGGCGTGGATAGCAAGAGGAATCTCGCCTTGAGGTTCTTCGGGTCTCGGTGATGATGGCATTGCTTCGTGTGAGTTTGTTTCATTGCATGATTGCACAGGATAGGATGGTTTTCTCCAGTGGCCCTCCTGCGTTTTATTAAGGTCGCTCATTGTAACACAATCCAAGTGATGTTGTTGCGTTTTGAGAAAGTGTGTAAGGTAGTGTGTAAGGTAGTATGCAATGATACTCAAATATTGTGCTTCGTTTATCTCGAAAGTTCCTAATAGTACTCGAGTAAATCTCCTATCTAGACTCCCGATTGCCGGGCGAGAGGAAACTGAGCCCAAGATACTCGGTCCTCGGTTCTCTGAATGAGGTTTCACGGAGATTTATGGGGGTACACCGCAACCAGCCAGCTGCAGATTTTCTCCCAAGCCAATGAAGTCATGGTGATGCTAGAGAGGGCTTTTGTGAAACTGACTCAGTTCCAACCAACCAATATCCTTCAGCCACCTCCCTCTCCTCATCGCCGAGTCTGGCGGCTTACAGCGGTGTTCCTCGAGGACGCCGTGATAACAGTTGAGGGGGCTTTCCTTTGAAAGCCGTTGGTGGATTTTCATTTCCGTTGACTAATATAATCTCAGCAAAATCCAATTGAGAAGGTTAGTAATAGCCTGATGTCAACTGGGACTGAGGGGAAAAGCCTTCAAGCTTTACTTTGAAAGCTTTACTTTGCAGCTTGCAGCTTGAAATGTAACCTCATAACGAAAAACGAAAAGCGGCAATAAATAGTTTATCTTCTGAGTGTGTGAGTTAGCATGGATAATGGCTGCGGTTGTCTCGGAAGTTGTAAAATAATATCCCTACATGTCTAAGATAATTGTTAAATCGTCTTGAAAGTTGGAGCTATGGGAACTGCTTTTCTTGCTGCTTTTGCTCTTGTTCGCGAGACAGCTCGCAACTTGCAAGCCACGAAAACCGGGGTTCAAGGATGGGAGACATAACCGATCAGATTTCGTGCATATAAATTCGTATGCTTGTCTATCAAATACTTTTCTTTCAGTGCTTTGTTTTTTCGGTTAGCCGGGGATGGATCCGATCGTCTCCATGGCAAGGAATTAAGGTTATGATCTACAGTAAGGGATCGGTATCGTCCAATTGGCGACGAGGAGAGACACGTGATATAATGGATTTCTTCTTCTGGCAGAAAGAATCACCTCCACCATAACTTTTTGTACAGCTCGGTTCCGAGATCTCATGACCTCCACCAAGTGCTTGTGCACACATGCTCTGCGTATTCTGGGCGGGGATGATAATATCCGATCTGCATGGTGGGTGAACACAACTTTTCCTGCAGCACGTCGTGTCCATTGACATCGTGATGGCTCTTCATCGATGAGACACTTCCAATCAAATGAAGATCAAATGTAGTTGAGTAAGCCCGAGTATGTATGCCTTTGTCTCGTCTTGCCAGCCTCCGAATTGCATATCCCATTTCTATCTCTGTGCTTCCCCGCAGATCGCTGTCATACCATCCTATGCCATATCCTTTCTCTCAAGCACTCGATCTTAGCTTTTTCCCCCAATTTTCTGTTGGCGATATCATCAATTGAAAAGTTCACAATGCCGGGCCAACTCAAATCGTTTTTGGGTACGATTAGGAGGAAGCCTGCGAGTGCTCCAGATGGCAAACATGACGAGCAAGCCGCAGCTACCCCAACGGTCGAAAAGACTTCGGTCGTTCATGATCTCACTCATCTTGACTTCAAAAATGCGAAAACAGTAACAGAAGCTATTACTACAATCGCATCTGGCGAGCCAATGGACGACAAGGAGGTACGTAGCATCCAATTGATCCTTCTCTTATGATTGGGAGAATGGGTTAGTAGGCTTGTCAGCTAATTCGCCGACAGCTATTACTAGAACATGGAGTCGCAATGCTACAAAGCTTGCCAGCAAATAGTGGATTAGGAGCCACTGTCGCTGATAATTTCATTGCCATGTTGTGGAATGATCTTCCCCACCCACCTCCAACGACTTCAGGTCCTACTGCTAAATACAGACACCACGATGGAAGCTTTAACAATCCCTGGGTACCTGAAATGGGCAAAGCTGGATCGCCGTATTCTCGCAGTGTTCCTCCTTCTAAACCAAAAGGCCCAAATCTCCCAGACCCAGAACTCGTATTCGACCAGCTTTTGAAAAGGAAGGGAGCTTTTCGCCCACACCCCTCTGGTTTGAACCGGCTCTTTTTCTCATTTGCGACAGTTGTAATCCACGAGTGTTTCCAGACATCGCGAACCGATCCGTGGGTCAATGAAACGTCTAGCTACGTGGATCTAAGTACGCTTTACGGAAATACCGAGAAAGAGCAGCAGCGAGTGAGGACTTACAAGAATGGAGAGATATACCCCGACACGATTGCTTCTGAGAGAATAATGATGATGCCTCCAGGAGTCGTTGCTGTTTCACTCTTGTTTTCGCGAAACCACAATCATATTGCCGAGAATTTGCTGTCTGTCAATGAAAGTGGGAAATATAAACCTTGGGATAGGCTAAATCCAGAGGAGCAGGCTTGGTAAGCGAGCAGAACATGCGTTTGTTTTAAACTTCTCTGATATGTGTAATATTACAGGCAAGATAACGACATCTTTCAAATCACCCGAAATATCAACGTTGGCTTCTTCGCTTCCGTCGTGTTGAAAGATTACGTCGCAGCGATTCTCAATACCCCACGAGCCAACTCAACCTGGTCTCTCGACCTTGGTGCTGAAATCAAACAAAAAGGGAAAAGAGTCGAGCGTGGGACAGGAAATGTTGTTTCTGTTGAGTTTGCTGTTCTCTATCACTGGCATGCTGCTCTCAGTGCGGCTGATGATAAGTGGATGGAAGAGATTTTGAGATCTAGCATTCCGGATCTTAAATCTGTCGACGACGTCGATGTTGATATGTACAAGAAAATCATGAAGGTCCATGGGCACAAATTGATGACCACACCAGCTAGGGAATGGACCTTTGGGGGACTGAAAAGAGGGCCTGATGGAAGATTCAGTGATTTTGACTTGGGCGAACTTATCAAAAACTGCATTGAGGAACCTGCGCATGCTTTTGGGGCACATGGCACTCCGGCAAGTTTGAAAATTGTTGACTTGATGGGTCAGTTGCAAGCCAGGAACGTGTATAATGTCTGCACGATGAATGAGTTAGTTTCATCCTTTCGCTCCTGTGCTAATTGTTTCGCTGACTTTACTCATGCTACAGGTTCCGTCGCTACCTCAATTTGAAACCTTACAAAGACTTTGAAGATTGGAACCCAGACAAGGAAACAGCAAGAGCAGCGGAGCTCCTCTATGGGCATATTGAGAACTTGGAGTTATATCCGGGTTTGATGGCTGAGGTCACAAAGCCAGCTGTTCCTGGTAGTGGTGTTTGTCCTGGCCACACAACCGGTCGTGGGATTCTCGATGATGCCGTGGCTCTCGTCCGAGGGGATCGTTTCCTTAGTTACGACTTCAACAGCACAACCTTGACCAACTGGGGAGTATCAAAACTTGCATCATTGCCGGCTGGAGCATATGGGGGTATGCTACCTCACCTGTTTTTCACTGGGATTCCGGGTGCTTGGAAAGGGACCTCTGCATATGCCCTCCTTCCTTTCTACACGCCTACGGCAGCCAAAGGTATCTTGAAAAAGAACAAGGTGATCCAGAACTACGACTTGGAAAGACCACCCAGTGATATGGCAGTGACCGGTATTTTCACTCACGAAGGCTGCAAAAAAGTCTTCGAGGATCGAGAAAACTTCCGTGTCATGTATCAAGCTGCCATCCGCCACTGTACGAACGATCACGATTTCATGATTGGTTGGGACGATGCTAAGCGACACAATGAACGGTCCAACATCCTTCATAAAGTCTTCTTCGAAGACCGGTTTGAAGCGAACGTTTCCAAGTTCTTCAGAACCAACGTGGCGAACCTCATTAAGAAACATTCTTTGAAATACTCCAATAGCAGCAGAAGATCGATCGATATTGTTCGCGACGTGACCAACGTCACACCGATTCTCTGGCTGGCCGATAGATTCGCAATCCCTTTGAAAACAGCCGAGCATCCCCGTGGTTTGATTTCAGTACCTGAACTGTTCATGGCGTATCTTGTACTTTTCATGTACCAGAGCTTCAACATCATTCCAGCCAATGAATGGAAATTGCGTGAGGGAGGGTTGAAAGTGGCACCCGTCTTGAGGAGTATCTTCGAAGCGCATCTCAAGACACAACAAGGTATCAAGGAACACGTTGTTGATTGGCTTGCCAAGGGGAGTGCTTTTGAGGTAGGTCCAGACGCAGACAGGATCTACCACTCGCTTAACAACTCCAAACTCCCCATTGGTGATTTGGTAGGCGACTGTATCGGTATGGGAGCCCCAGTAGCTGGTAACTTGACTCAACAAGCATCTCTCCTTATCGACCTGTTTCTAAGCGAGGGATATGAACAATACAAAGCACGCATCATCGAATTGGCCAACATGCCCGAGGAACAATCAGAGAAAGAACTAATCGGATACGTCTACGAGGGAATGCGCCATGCTGGTGTCGTACCCGGCCTACCACGCGTTGCTTCAAAGGACGTGACCATCATCGATGGCGCCAGAGGCCCAATCCACATCAAGGCAGGCCACACAATCCTCATCGCCACATCCAAAGCAGCCATGGATCCTCAAGCCTTCCCTAACCCCGAGAAGTTGAATCCTCATCGTCCACTTTCGGATTACATCCTCCTTGGCCACGGATTACACTTCTGTTTTGGAGCGAGATTGGTTGGGTGTTCGCTCGCTGCCACTTTGAGAGAGGTCTTCAAGTTGAAGAATATCAGGAGGGCTCCAGGACCACAGGGCCATTTTTCGATCCTTGAACATGAGTTTGCGGGGGTCAAGATGAGGGTTTATTTGGATGGGAATGCGAAGGAGTCGCCGATTCCGACGACGCTCACGGTCGAGTATGACGAGTGAGTTGGGTAATTAATGTGTGGTTGAGCAGTATTTTTTATCTTAGTAGGAATTCTCTCTTATCTTTGTCGGGAAAATTGAATAATATTTTATCCTACTGCTGGTCTGAGTTGTTGTCTTCCATTGTAATAAGGTTGAACTACCAACCCAAGTCTATCCAGGTGTTAGTTAGAGTAATGTACTTATCTCAAAACTCAGGAGTAATCAAAACCATCCCCAACACGCTCGCTCAAATACGCATAATCTGTATCAAAACATCTAAAGTCAACGATATGCCCATTGCCTGTCACGTGACCATTCCCAAGTCACCTGCAAACTCATACTCAAGACCTTGGGAATCTGCATGAATTTTCCCGTCCGCTTGTCTCAAAAACTCACCGACAAACGAAAGCACGAGGGAACGAGAAACGAACAACTGCGACGAACGACAAACAACAAGAGTTACCAGTTCAGGCAACTAAAAGGATAATTGTTGCTCATCGCACCCTCTCGTTCTTCGCTCGTTGAAGGTTTAGAGACGGATACGGGAACGGAGATTCACGGAGAAACCCTTTTGAGACATTCCAGCCAATTCTGGGGTAATGCCCATCAGAGCGAGCGAGGAACGAGGTGCTGCGATGAGCAACGGATGGTTGAATGCGGTAATTCTGTTGCCTTGAATAGGGAGTATGATACTTTGCATTAGCTTTACCTACGGGAGTTGTATTGGTATAGTCAAGCAAGCGAAGTCTCACCTCGGAACGGGAGCGGATAGGAATACTTTCAAGACATTTTGAAACTTGGAGACTCGAGCGAGTGAAGAACGAGAGTGTGCGATGAGCGACGAAATATCTAGCTATTGCCTAAATCGGTTATGCATTATCGAGAAGGGAACTTGGAGACTCGAGACTGGAGGAGCGAGTGAAGAACGGGAGTGTGCGATGAGCGATGAAATATCCATCGAATGCCTAAATCGGTAATGCATTACTGAGAAGGGAACTCGGAGAATTATTTGATTTTGTGATCTTCAATTGGAATATGTAAGCGGATTTTCATTATCTTGAACACATCTGGGGTACAATAACTTTATTCTTAAAGTCTGCATAACTAAGATAGCTGTATGTGCGATTTAGAACAGCTGAAATCTGGGTAGAGATCTTTGTTAATCTAAAGTAAGTTATTTGGAATAATCAAGTGATGGTAGTAGGAGTTCTAGAATAGTGGGTTCTGAAGCTAATAAACAAGTCTCTTAGAATGAGAAAACCAAAGCAAGAGCCGGTTTCGTTCTAAATATTGGATGATTGTAGCTTTTGTTTAGCTAAGTGTGTAGAGTGAATATTGGACTTGGATTGTCTTAACTAACGATATCTATTATAAGTTAGCTCAATACGACCAAATAGGTAGTAGGTAAGTGAGGTACAATTTGAACTCTGGAGGATCTACATCTGATATGAAATTATGTTATCACTTGATCTGTTCTAAAATTTCCAGTATTTCTCTCTTTTAATTTTGCGATTTTCCTACGTGGATGTAATTGAGGTTGTACGAGTAGATTCGCTACGAGCTCTACTGTAGCTCGGCACTCCCTCGACGCGTCAACCCGCGCGTCTCCCCATCTCGACCGTCCCATCCATCTCAACCCTCCCAAACCCCTCCCTCATCAACCACACCTCCCACAAC
>LT855415.1:1155403-1184856 GCA_900184765.1 Hymenoscyphus fraxineus | reverse complement strand
TGTAGAGGAGGGGGAGGAGGGGATTTTGGCGATTCTTGGGGATTGAGGGTGGTTTTGGGAGTTTAGGAGGAAGGGGGGATCTCTGGGAGGGTTTGGCCACCTGTTGACGCTCCGAGAAGACAGCAATGGGTATCATTGCCATTCTCTCTGAAGCAATGATAGGATGGCTATCAAGCAAAACACGACTAGGATCCGGACATGACTTCTGGAAGTTGTCCGAATTTGCAAATGGCCAAAGTACAACTCGACATGGGAACAGAGTCGATGAAAGTTCCCTTGGAAGAATCGAACACTAAAACCCCATTGAAGCGACACAGAACGTTGGTAACCAAGGTGTTTTGGTTCCCAACAGCATATCTGACACCAACAGACCACAGAGGCATGTGAGTTATGAAGCGAATAATCGAAGAGATATTTCTGTCAATTACTACAGACGAGAGAAAGGAAAGAGAGGAACTACAGACAGTGTAGTTCAGAGAAGGATCAATATACAAATTATTGCATCTATCAACATCCGATTCTCTCCATCTATAACGATCCGGTCACTTCTATAAACCTCATAACTTGGTATCTATCCCAAACTCCCACAAGCACAACAAAACCAGGAACACAACCTCTAACAAAACACCAACCCAACAATCTAACCCTACAGACCCTCAACCTAACTACTCCAAAATCCATTTCAACACCCCTAACATCCAAACCCTCTCACGCCCTCCCCCCCAACTCAACATCCTCCACACCCCCCTCACTCAGAACCTTCCCCTGCCCCTTCTTGACCCGATAACTAAAATCCACCTCATGCCACACGCCCTGGAACGCGACGGCGGGATGCAGCGCCGTTAGACACGCAGTAGCAAGCACGATCATGACGCCCTCGAGGATCATAAAGACGGCTTCGTCGCCGGTGAAGAGGTCGCTGTTGAAGCCGCCCGCGAGCTCGACGCATCGGTAGATGCTGCGGATTGTGATGGTGAGGGAGGATGTGAAGAGGCCTGGGGGTAGGGTGTTAGTGGGGATAGGATAGGATGAGGAAATGGGAAGGGATGGGGGTATGGGACATACCAATGAGAAAAGCCTTAAAGAGTCGAGAGGAGACGATATCGATATACTTCTGATTCCTAGCTCCCTTCCTCTTGAAAACGCGGAGGGCAAAGTCACCACAGCACCCCGCGAACAGCGTCAAAGACACAACCTGGAAGATCAGACCCGCCAACATGAGGTTCTTCCCTAGTTCTGAGCCTTTCTTGTCATCCGCTGAGGAGGCGATGGCTCCTCCCAGTGCTTGGAGAACGAGAGAGATGAAGTCGCAGGTGCAGAAGACGAGTGTGTAGGTGCGGGGTTTGAAACGGCTTAGTTCGGCGCCGTAGATGTTTACTATGCGGGCGAGGCAGAGGTAGATTCTTTGTAAGGGGGTGGTGTTAGGATGTATGGATATGTGCAGAATTGGCTTTGTGAAGGGGAGAACTTACGCAGCTGTGAGGAAGGCCGGAGCGATGGTGAGCATCACGAGATAGGCTAGGAAGAAGTCATTGTTAAAGGGACTATTATGGATTAAAATCCTGGATATGTAACCCCCGATTTCCAAGACGAGTCCGAGGATCATGGCGACCATGTATCCCCATGTTTTGTGTTTGATTCCTAGGAAGAGTTGGGTGAGGAGGAAGAGGGCGAAGAGGCCGGCGAAGAGACCGTTGCCTGCTACGGTGGGACGGTACATGAAGCTTGAGAATGTTAGGTCGCATGTATCGAGGGTGCATAAGTAGGGCTTTTCCCAGAGGGTTTGGTTTCCGGTCCATTGTGTTATGTCGTTCCCTGGGGCGCCTTGGGATGTTATGATTGTGGTGTTGGACATTTTGAGGGGGCTGTGGATTGTGAAGGCACTGGATGGGAGGAGTGGATGGACTCGTATAAAGAAAGTTATAGATGAAGAGATACTAGGAAGGTATCTTGAAAGAAAGTAAGGGGATGCAATGAAAAGTGCGGATTGGATGTCCGGACTGAATTGAGTCTTGTATTTTCAAGCAAGATGGGAAGAGAACTTAACTTATAACAAAAAGAACTTACCCGCACCCTAACATACAAAACCACTTGAGGCAGTGTTTTTCTGATATCCGGGGCAGCATCCTACGAATTGCGTACCCACGGCGTGTCGGAGCCGGTCGAGGCTCGTCAGCTTGCTCACCTGGAATCGACTATGATTGGATGTGTCGTTCAGACGGCTGTGCCTTTGAGACAACATTTTCCAAATGGACTGTGCCACCACACTTTCAAAGCACCAAGATCCAAAGATCCAAATTTGATGGTGAGATTTGCCAATGGAAATACTTGAAGGACGAACGGGGAAATGTGCTTACCCATCGTGTGGGATACTCGTATGGGACTTGGCTTGGCTGGATTGACAAACGCGACGACCTCCTAGGTATTTTGACGTGAAGGCCATACTAATTGCGATCAGACTGCTTTTTCCAAGTAGGTAGTAGTCATTATTCTGCAGGAAAACCCCGTCACGCTTCAAGAATAGAGAACAAATAGGATATTATTTGTAACTATACAAACACTCCCACCCAAAAGAAATATACAACCAACAAGCGAGCGAAAACGACAAAAAAAACAAAAATCCAACGTCAGAACCTCGAGATGAGATGAAAACACAATGTGTAACTTCAAATAGAATACCTTGCAGCCCAATCTTGAATTCATGGGGCTGATTGGTGATAGTAGGTATGTAGGTACTAGGCATCCGCCGCCGTTTGGACAAGGCTGTCCAGTATCAAAAGAATGAGCCGACGAGACTCGTCACCTTGCGTTTGCCAGTTCTTTACGGGCTACGGGCGTAGGAGTATCTCTTCCGATTTGGGTTTAGTGTATGAGACACCTTGCCGTAAGCCACGTTGCGGAAATAGGCGAATGCGATGGATGAGGAAGGGGAAGATGGAGAGGGGAGTAGAGTAGAGTGGCTTGGACAAGAGGCACAAGCTTAAGGATCGCTAGAGAAATAAACGTGGTGTAAGGAAACTCGCCGTGGCCACGTTATCCACCCCCCTGGCTACTGGTACTGGCAAAGTAAATCTTACAACCTTAAAATTGGGTACGTGGAACAGGAGGGGATTGGTGGACTGGAATGAATAGGTCAGCAACATTTTCAGCCTCAGAGGCTGTATGATCTGAGACGGTGAAGGTGTAATTGTTGGTGAATACTAATGAGGTTTTGAAAGCCAGAGCCACCTCTACGTCCGTACAACCTTCAAGGGTCCAGCGCCAAGCTTTGTAGTTCGACTTCAAGGTACAGCGCATCAGTGACAGGGCGCGATA
The DNA here is from genome assembly GCA_900184765.1 of Hymenoscyphus fraxineus. Classification (NCBI taxonomy): domain Eukaryota; kingdom Fungi; phylum Ascomycota; class Leotiomycetes; order Helotiales; family Helotiaceae; genus Hymenoscyphus; species Hymenoscyphus fraxineus. Next base: position 1,181,541 of record LT855415.1, on the reverse strand, counting down.
ATTTTGGTCTGTGGTCCACCACTGGATACATATTCCATCTTGCGACATCGCAACCAGCACTCTCTCCTTGAGCATATCTGTACTCAACAGATATCGCAATCAAGCAAAATGGCAGACGCCGCCACAACCTCCGCAGAGCCAGAATCCAAAGCCGCCCAACAAGCCAGACTACGAAAAGAGAAGCGGGAAGCAAAGATCAGAGCTGGGGGCTCCGCAAGACTCAACAAGATCACAGGTCTAGGAGGTGGTGTCCAGAGAGGTAGGCTTCAAACTTCTTTTTGAGAGACTATGTAGATTGTATGCTGATTGATTGATTAGATCCTCCACCCCCACCAGCCCAACATGCAGACCCCGAAGAAGTAGATATCTCAGAACACTACTACGAACCCACAAGACCCTTCCAACGCGCCAAACTCCCCTCCCAACCCGACATGGGAGATGAGCAACTCCGTCAAATGATGCTCGGCTTCGACCCCGCCGGCGCACCAGGAGGACAGAACCCATTCGCTGGATTCCCCGGTATGGGAGGGCCTGGTATGGGAGGTATGGGCGCAGGAGGACCACCAGGAGATGACCCAATGATGGCCATGCTCCAGCAAATGATGGGTGGCATGCCCGGCGAAGGAAAAGGCGGAATGCCCTCATTCCCTGGTATGGGACCGATGCCCGGGATGCCAGGTCAAGCCGCAGCCGTGGAAGCCGATCCCTATGCCTACCTCTGGCGAATCGTGCATGCTATCTTTGCGCTGGGGCTGGGACTGTATATCGCGTTCACGACTACATTCATAGGTTCCAAGATGGAGCGGGAACGAAGTAGGTTGGGCTACCATACCGCGGGCGATAGTTTGAGTCCGGGGACCGTGCAGTTCTTTTATATCTTTGCTACTGTTGAGGTGGTTTTGCAGACGGCGCGGTTTATGTTGGAGAAGGGGAAGGTGCAGCCGGCGGGGTGGATGGGGACGGTGTTGGGGTTCTTGCCCGAGCCGTATAGGGGGTATGTGCATTTGGTGTTGAGGTACTCGAGGATATGGACGACGTTGAGTGGGGATGCGATGGTGTGTGTTTTTGTTTTGGGGGTTTGTGTTTGGGTGAGGGGTGGGCAGGTTGTTTGATAGATAGATAGCTATGTTACTTGATGCTCTTTTATGAATAATACCGCCTGTGAAGGGATGGATTTACAGCTCTGAATTGATGACTGATTCCTTGTGTTGACAAAGAATTCTACTGTTTTGGAATATGAAAATAAGCAGCCCTGATGTTCTGGTAAGCTTCTATTGCGGAACGAACGGAGTTACTAACTAGGTCGACAAGAGAGGTATGCCTCCGGGGTCATTCGTTACTACTTGATCTTCTTCAGATAAACTGGCAATACGGTGTTTGCCCGTGACCAGGTACAGTACAGGACAGTGACACAAGGAAAATGACGAGTTGACAACTATTCCGTATTAGGTAACTTGATAAAAACTAAAAGTCCACTTCAAATAGACAAGTATAATTATCAACAACTATTTCTCCTCCATAATTACTCACTACACACTACATACTTCAGTTAATCAAATCAAATAAAATAAAATACAAACTAAAGAATCTCTAACTGTCTTTCGTTTGCGTACTGTTGTATGAAACATAGAACACTCTTGCGAACTATACATTATTAAGGAAATCAAGAATACTAGTTTATGATTGTAGTAGAGCGTATAGTATAAAAAAGGTGTGTGTTTTTGGTATAATTGTTCTATCTAGGTAGTAGGACTAGATAGGTCTTTCTTCCCCTCTGGAGGTAAACTATTGAATGACTGCGTATGTGATTTGTGCGTTTTATATCTATCTTGGACTTGACTTGGTGGTGAATCCTGGCATGGGTTGATATCAGATCCAGATCTAGAGTTGAAGTAAAAGCTGAATTTGCATGAATTTGCGACCGGAAGTTATGGAATTGTAATTAGCGGTTCCGCTTTTTCCCCGCGTCCTTGGGTTGGGAGTACCTAGCTGCTTTATCGATGCTTTCCTTTTTCTTCGGGTCACAGGGCGATGTTTCTGAATGAGGAATGAGGAATGAGGAATGAGGAACGAGGGAGCTTGGATGGATGGTGAATATATTAAATACTCTTCTTACTTGTTTCTAGGCAGGGAAGGGAGAGAGAGGGGAGAGGAAGGTGGCATAACAAAAGTAGAGACTTATAGGACGGTAAATTGGGATAGTACTTACAGGGAGGGAGGGATAGGTAAAAACGACTAAGTACTTACAAGTGATTTACAAAGGTAAAGGGAGGGTGAAAGGCTCTATAATATAGATAGATAGATAACTAACGGAAATCTCGGGTTACGCTTTAACTCTCTTGAAAGTTTGTTATAGGCTATTATCGCTTCCTAAAAGTATAATGTTTTCTGAAATAGGCACCCGTCTGTTTTCGCTTAGATAGGGGATATCGAAGTATAAAGCGAGAAAAGTGGGGAATCCCACTTCTAAGTCATAGATTGCGACTCTTTTGTACTGAATGTGGATGGAAGCATGCACGGGGTTCTCAGAGGAATCGCTTTGGTGTTTTTGAGAATGGGGTTTCTTTGTAGATACTGTGTATAGAGGGTGGTTTTTGTTGCTAGCGAGAGGATGGTGTTGGGGAGTGGTGTGGTGTTTGTTTGTATTTTCTAATATAATCTTTGGTTTTCCTGTTCGTTGTTTTTGTGGAAGCTGGGGGGTGCGATGATGTGTTGTGGGATAGAGTGCCAGCTAGGAGTCCTGAGCCCTAGGTAATAATAATAAACAGCCCATACTCATTTTTTGGTCTTTTTATCTAAAACTATGTGATGTTTCGTTGCTAAACATTATCTCGATTCTCAAAATCTCATGTTTTACATTCTGTCTCTTTGTGGCAATAGGACGGATACCAGTACCGAGGAATTCACTTCATTAGAGCTGGATCCTGGTTGGGAACCCCATTCTGAGGTTACAATGATGGAAATTGAGAACCAAGAGTTGGACATCAAAAGCTTTGATATCAGAATTGAACTACGGGTATTTGATACGGGCTTGGAGTTCAACAATCCCACGTACGAAATCCTTGGGTTTTGGAGGATCGGAAGTGTAAAGGGAATGGAGTTGATCTATACACATTGGAACATAGATAAGAGGATGTCAGAAGAATCAAAAGCCAGGCACTAAAAGCACTCTATTAGTAGTTTTCTACTCCATATGTAATCATTCTATTCTAAGCCTTACACACCCCACGAATACCCCCCGCAACTCCTGTACTCTACCTAAAACCTCTATCTCGAAATCATTCGTGCGCATTCGTCGTCGCTGTTCTTTCCTATTCGGGCTTTCCAGCCCCGGGAGTTGGAGTTGTTTCATTTCTGATGGAAATGCTTGTTTAGGTTGCCAGCCGGAGAATTTCCAAATGAGTTGCGGGAGTGTGGCGGAAGTGGGCGGCAGGCACGGAATGCAAACTATCATTTTTACGGAGTTGTTCGTACTCCGTCCAGTCGTGGAGTGTTGGAGGACCGGGGGGCGGTTTTGGATTGACGAGCTGGGGGATGAGTAGGAGGAAGGGGGCACTGGTTAGGGAGAAATGTGTTGGAAATTAGATCTATTAGTTTTACTATGGCTGTTTAATTTAGAACGCCATTGAAAAGAAGCACATTTGATGGGGATGTATTATTTCATGAAGGAATTGAAAGAGATTTAATGACTTTTTTTTATTGTTCTCAGTGCCAAATGTATACGCCTATGGGCAAAATGAAATATTTACAGTTGTAATCAACAAGAAAGCGAGCAAGTGCTCATAATATATACAGTAACAAACTCCAACCATCCCAGAAAGATGATTGAGTCACTTAACAGGAGACTCCTGAAGGAACGTTCGTGCACTGACTGCGGGCATTCTTTCCACCTGTAACAGAGATACCAGACCAATTCCAGTCAGAGCAAGAACCCTTTCCACACAAAATGTAAATGTTTTTTGCACTGCTCTTGACTGTACCCGTGATGTTCTGGAGGGTGAGACCAGTGATTGGAACACCGGTGGTAGGCTTTCCAGTTGGTGAGCCATTCTTGTAATCTTGTTGGATGACAATACCGTACTTGGCGATGTTTTGGAGGGTGATGTCTTTGTAAGTAACTCCCTTGACTGCTCCTGTGGCGCCGTAGACGGTCTTGATTCGAACTCCGTTGTCGGAGTCTTGGATGGTGGTTGAAGTGATCTGAACATTGCTGACGGTGTTGTCCTTTCGGCCTCCAACTGATCCGATGGAGCAACCGTGGCCTCCTACACACATTCCTCCAGTGAAAACGATATTCTAGATTATGTTAGTAGGATAAAGATAATTCAAGCTTGTCTACTTACAGTTCCACTGTTGATCGCAAGACAATCGTCCTGGTTGAAGATGTTTGCTCCTGAAATTGTAACACCGGTTGAATCCCCAACATCAAAAGCATCTGTGTTGTGTCCTCCCTTAGTATCCCCAAGCTTGTTGTCCATGCTGATTCCCCTGACTTGGAGTGACTCGACGGTGTTGATAGACATCAATTGAACCGGGCTATCTTTGAATGAAAGGTTCTCAATGACGGAGTTCTTGAGAGAATGTGCGTAGAAGAATTTGGGCTTGTCCTTTCCACCGTTGCCTCCCAGTTGGTCCCACCATCTAATTCCATTTCCGTCAATCAAGTGTCCTGAAGCACCAGAGACTGTGATGGAGGATCCAGACACTGAGATCAGAGGACCGGACCATTCCTCGTAGCCGAATGTTGTCGTTCCTTGGAAGATAACCTATTACTGTGAGTCTTACGTCGTGGAATGTGCAAGTGATGGAATGGTTGACGAACCTTGGTACCGCTCTTAAGCTTGGTCAGGTCGAGGGTTTGACCAGCCGGGACGGCAACGTCCTTAAGGGTGATAGTTGAGCAATTACCCTTGTTCTTCTTTACTTGAGCTGCTCCATTGGATCCAGAGAAAGTACAAGAATCTCTTTTAGCGAAACCGACAGGATGGGTTCCTGGAGCTGCCGAAACAAATGCCACAGATGCAGCAACCAAGGTAAGAAGGGTGGAAGCTTGAACCATGATGAAAATATTGCAAACAACTCGAAGTAAAGAATGTATGAGTGAGAAAGTGAGTGAGTGAATATGGATCGGCAGGAAAGAAACTGTTGGATGGGTGTGTACCCCTTATATAGATAGGCCTCCACTTGGGAGCAAAGCAAAAAGCATAGATATTCCGTCAGTACGTATTGACGCAATAGGACCCCCCTCATCTGTCCTCCAACTACTCGCAAAAAGCCCTTGCTAATCCTCGGGCTCTGTTGGTTCCCATGTGTGATGAAGTACTGAAGCACTAATGTGAGAGCCCACAACGTCAATAATGATAGTAACATATCGATCGGTACATGCCCTTGGAAATGATCCAGTTGGTAGCGAGGGGTATACTATGTATCCACTTTGATCGCCATTAGTAGCTAGCTCTGTTATCCTGGGAGAAATCTGGGTTCAGATAGAGTGGGAGAAGATCCACTTAGCATAAATAGATGGTTGTGAGTGGAGGAAATTGGTCCATCATAAACAAACGCCCACCACACTGATCCTGACCCCCGCAACATTCATGTTGGCGAAATGAGCATCGCAGTGATTATGTTCCACTCAATTACCATCCTTCTAGACCCGACCATAGTCACTTGAACCGATCGATCTATTACTCAGATTTCGATACAGTAATTCGAGCAAACATGTGATCGATCTTTGCTTTCAAATTTCTTGGTAATACTGTACCATCAACAAGCATGCGGGGTATTCCAAGGTTCATACAGTAATCTTCAGGACCTTCTCAAAAGTAGCAAGATGTTTCGCGACTTTAGAACCTGTAGGAAAAAGGGGATATCACATACAAAATACCTTGCCAAATACCCTGCATACACTAGTAGATACCCATTATTATTGTTTCTTGCTACTTTTAGGAAGGGGCTGTACATGACAGTAAGCTTACAATACTTAAGCTTCCTCCTTGATCCCGCCTTACTTCTCGCGGATCACCAATCCGCGCGTCGCCAACTGTCACTCCAAGTGTGAAACAAAATCCAATTGTGCTTTAAATTGCGTCTGACAGCTCATGACAGAACACTGGAAGATAAATATTCCGTGGTGTTGTGAGCCAGCCTCTCGTTTGATTGGATCCTTCGCTGATCACAAAATAGAGTTTCGCTACGCGGTTTCATCACATCCCCGAGAGGAACTATTGCGTTTAGCATTATGACAAGCTTATGTCTCCTGAATCTTGGGGACTGCTTCGTACATCAGACCTGGTACTTCGTCCCAGGCGAAATAATTGTAGGTTTGCTAGGGTGGCTAGGGTTGGCAACAGGGTAAAAACCCCTGAAACCCCTACAATTATTTCGCCTGGGACGAAGTATATACGAAATGTACTTTCTTTTACTTTTGATCGACACCTCCTTTGGGATTACCAGGTCCAATAACATAATAGAAGGTTGCGATCTTGGGATTCTTAAATTCCACAGTCACGTCGACCGGGTCGGTGTTTTGACGGTATTCAAAACTGGGTTCTTTCGTTTCGTTTCCCAACTCATGGCCGACCTGTTTCTGTTGGGTTCTTCCCCTCTCTTTCCCGCGAGAATCTATTTGAACTTTCCTCCCTTCCAAGTTTCCACGAGTAGGCATCGGTTTGCCTCCTCGGAAGTCGGGTCGCCGCAATCGAGATCTATGTATACCAATGCTTGTTTCCGTGCCCCGCAACCTAGAATTACCCAAAGTTTTTCTTCCCACAGCACCTTGGGGTACAGGAAAAACTCGCTACAAGGATCCCCGCTATAAGGATATCCTCGTTTATATCCTTAGGATTTTGGTCCCGAATTTTTATAGGTAGGATTTTAGTATATTTAAGGATATACCCTCTATAAGGATATCTATAGGTTTTTCGGGTCCCGAAATTTTTATAATACTAAAATTATCCTCTTTTTTATCCTTAGAACCTCCTAATTCAGAGGGATTCATCGGATATAAAGATCCTAAGTAAGTTCTTAATAAAGTCTTATAGTGTTTTTAGTTAAAATAGAGGTCTTCGAGATAAGGATATACTATTATACCTGTAGTACGGACTACTCCTATATAAGTGACCAGCTTATATGTTCCTAATACTTAAATATGTGACCTTGCTATGGCCTATACCAAGGAACTCGCTATAAGGATATCCTCGTATATATCCTCAGTATATTTGGGCCCGACCGTATCCTTGTAGCGAGTTTTTCCTCTACTAATTCTTTTTCAGTCCCAGCCGCAGGAGCCGCGAACAAACTCAATTGTTCGACAGTTCAATTTTGTGATTGGAAGAAACTCCTACTCCGAGAGGAACTAAGGTCGAGAATAGGGGCATGCACACCTGATAATTGCCCACTGCCCAAATACCTGTTCCGCTTACTTTTCGGTAATTGTTAGCTCTGTTTTCATAGTGGGCACATCTCCTGAACTCAATTACTGTTGCTGACATGATCTTCCTCCGAATCGTTGACTGTGTTTCCCTCGTCAGCCTCACGAAAGTCTATAACTTGTTTCTGTCTACATGGCTTTGGGGCTGACCTGTATATATCCCTGCCGACAAGGTAGCAGAAAATTCTTTTCTCTTAGCGTAACTCGATCTACTGTAAGACTAGTTTACTATTACGCTTATCTGGGGTCAGTAGAACAAGCAACCGAACAATACAGGTCAGTGAAATCATTGTTAATTGTTTAGATTGCTCAATCATTCTAAATCAATTTACTCCAATATAAAGGAAGGGAATCTCTGCCACTTTTCATGTCTGCTGGAAGCCGGTTTTGTAACCGCACAACAACTTATATTCATTGGTTTGAAGGGTTTTCGGCTCGCAATGGGTCATAATTATATGCCAAATTCCTTATTGTTTTGTTACTCTTCTTAGGCCGCATATTTTGTTTGTAGATTTCATCAACTCACAAAATGCTATTAAAGTACACTTTTGGCACCTATTGAGCTATTTACCTGGTGTCAAACTTGACAACCAATCAAGTAATATTGTGCTATCTGAAAACTAATGCCAAAGCACTAATAGCTAATCTGAGTTACATCCCAAAAATCATTTCAAACCACCCATGAAATGATTAATGCAATTCTCAAATCGGTAGTAATCATGGCTATTATCACTTGTCATTTAGTACCCGTCAAGCTCCCAAAGTCTCCCCGGCAAAAAAGCTCCATATTTGAACTAGAAGAGGACATAGTCTTTCCGAGGCCAAAAGAGGGCTTGGGCAAGAAAGAAAACCACCCAACCAGCAAAATTGTAACCCAATCCTGATAAGCCGTGTCTGAAGAGAGAGGAAAGAGAGACTAGTACTGGAACATTCTTCCACTGTCCCGAACTTGATGACCAGTGGCTGTTTGGTGTCCTGGAGCAGAACCGTTAAGGAATGTCAATTGAACATTCTGGCAGCCCGACGAGCCGCATTTCTGGTAAAGCGAGAGAAGTCCAAAGTTACCGCATACCTGACTGGGGTTTCCAGAACATGGTTGTGAGCAGTCTCGAAGAAGTCCCGGAACGGGCTTGCGATCATTGGCGACATCCCCAGGGTGGCCGCAGAAGCATTGTTTTCCATATTCCACTATGACATGTTAGTAACTTATCTGAAGGATGAATGGAGAGGACATACCACCCGCAAGATCAAAGCCTTGCTGAACGCAGAAATCGATACAAGAATCGATTGTCATATCACCACGTTCTAAAGAAGCACCTTGCAGAGTTCGGGCTTGCCCTGGGGTATCCAAAGCGCAACCAGTATATGCAAATTTCTTGGAGCCAGTGAAGTCGGTAAATGGGAAATGTGGTTTTCCGATTGTTGTTGGAGCACCGCAACCACTTTGAGGTTTTGCTGGGTCGGGGCCTGGCTGGACTGGGTTGCATCCTGGGAGCTTGTCAAGAGTCCCTGAAGTTTGCTCATCAATAGAAGCAGGGACTCGGCAAGATTGAGCTACTTGGTTAGTGATGAATGAGAAGTGTTTACACTCCTCGATAACACCCGACTCAATATTGCAGTCGTTGATGGCCTTTTGTAGAACTCCTTCCTTCCAACCGTTGACAAAATCACCATGGAAGCCGTAACCTGTTGGGTCGCCTTGAGCAAGAACGAAAGGATGATGATCACCACTCCATTGAAAGTTTGGTGTATTGAAGATGATTTCGTAGAAGATGGAGATCAATCTCTTTGGGTGTGAGGCAGGGCAGGCTCCTACGGTTACGCCATCTGGATAGGCTACGTGAGATTGGTGATCTGGTGTATCGACGTTCTTTCCATCCCAGCAAGAGGGGAAGAAGACCTGGTTTTGTTAACTTGTTTGAATTTCTGAATAGGTTTTGATGGCGACTTACTTGAGCTCGAAGCCCGTCAGGACACTTGATATTCGGCATTCCACCGGATTCTGGAGTTGAAGTACCTAGACATGCCCAGGTGATTGCTTTTTGCGCGAGAGAACTAGCATTGTAGCTTCGCAAAAATGGGTCTCCAGCAACCATGCGGAACTCGTTTGGGAAGGCAACCATATGTGGATAATCTTGGTCTCTTGGGTCGGTTCGTTGTCTACAACTCAGGTTAGTAGCTGCATAGTACTAATAGGTAGATGTTTCCCTTACAAATAATAGACGGTCAAGCTATAGCAAATCTCGAAGTCAGCATTGCCATTTCAGCATTCATCCAAAATATTCAAGAAAAGAATTAGGGCAAAAGAGTCGTCTCAGGAGTGAATCTTTCTCAGCCTTTCCAATGACCCGAGAAAGAGGATGGGGTGCGGAGTTTGGGGTTTGGGATGACTTACCCTCCAGTCTGAGTAACCTCAGTGAACTTGCCATCAGGTCCTTGGTAGTAGAGAATCTAGAGCGAGTGAAGATTTAGCAGCCATACTTATGAAGTGAGAAGTGAGTTGTGGGTTGTGGGTTGTGAAAGCGAGAAAGCAACAAGCAAAACGGAACTTTCTGAGAGCTTACAGGAACCCAATAGTTTGACAGGTCTTCCTTGACAAGGCACGAAGAGCAAGTAGAGCGCTGAGTAGCGGCAAAGTCCATCTGAAACCCAAATCCATTTCCACCGACGATTGTATGGACATGCCCAGAGACCTTAAAGAGAATTAGCTAGTGGTTCAAGTCATAAAAGTTTTAGAAACCGGCACCTGTCCTGGGCTGATAATCGGGTCTGCTCGTTGGATAACGATGGGCGCAGCACAAGGGAGGCGAAAGAAGGCCCAGGCCTGACTTGTCGCAACAAGTAAGCCTAAAGCGGGCTTCAAAATCGACGGGAGATGCATTCTAGCAAGAGAGCTATGCAGATCGCTACAACGCAGTTGAGGTAGGCAGTAGATGCTGTGCGAAAAGGGTTTTTTTTGGTTGAAAACGAGGGATGGTTGAGAGGAAGAAGATGAAAGTCGGACAGATGGTAAAGGTTTGCGAATTAAGGTTTGAAAGTAGAATGAGATGAAGCAAATTTTTCAGGTCACTTGATGTTGTTGAGAGTTGCGACAATGGGTGAATAACCTAGACAACAATAACTAGTGCGCACAATCGGAGCGAGAACTGTTGGCGAACCAATCAAGAGAAAGTGACAGTAGAGAGACCCACATTCACAAAATAATGTGTTGAAATCAAGAAAATCTTTTCAGGATTATGAAGTAGCGTGGGGGAACTTATAGAAAGAAAGCATTATTTGCTCAGAGTTGAGAAAGAATAGCCGACTTAACCATAAAGAACCTCTCTCAAATTTGTAGCCTGGGAAATTGCGGCAATCTCTCTGAAGCAGAGACTTCAAAGTCTCGCAATGGGGCATGAATCAGATCGAACCTAATAGAAAAGAACCATCAAAAATGTCTCCCACCCATTCTGCTAGACACCACTGGGCCACTATATATCACAACGGTATAACAGCCGGCGATATGAATTTGGCACATGCCAATCATCTGTGGATGTCCATATCATGGTGTCAGCAGGCTCCCAGGCTAAACCTATCAATTCTCACTACTGAAAGCACTCATATTCATCCAGCACTCAGATTTCCAGGCAACAGAAAAATGAGAGTACGATCGTATTAAAATGTGATGTCATTTCTGTAACTCAGCAGAGGACAGCCGTGGTGTTCTGTGGTGTACTCGTGGTAACCCCCAAGGAAAATGAAATGACAATGCCTGAGTGATCATGTAATCTTACCTGTGATACACAGATAAACGTGGGCATCGTCATAGCGGTGTCAAAAGTGAAGCATCTTTGAGCTTTCTTTGTGCATCAAAGCTCACGTGCAACCACCTTGGGTGAATGAAGTTATATAAGTGAAACTGTGAAATAGTAAGGTTACATAAAAATTCACACCACCTAACTTTCTTCCCCATGCTCTTTATTCTTAGCATTTCTGAGGCCATGGAGCCCCAGCAGATTCCAATATTTGTTAGGATGGCTTTGAGCACGCAATCTCTTTCCATATGCACAACCAGTCCAAGCCCGTAGTTGTCAAAATATATGGGATATTTTTTTATCACGTGCAGGCGAACGTCCTTCAAGAGCTAGTAGCGTGGCAGGTACTATTATTTATCCTGCTGTAGAGCAGGAAGCAGACGTAGGGACTCATAGAGCTCTTCTTTTCTTGCCAGCCACTATCCCCTCTTTTGTACACCACAATTTGTATTAGCTTAGCATCAGCAACAAAATAATCTTGCCTTCTTATTTCCAGAAATAGGAATAGAAAGAGTGTTATAGTACAGAGCCTCAGGTGCTAGTCCTATATATGCAACCCCTTCCCTTGTGAGCAGGACGAACGTGAATATGAACTAAGTGAATGTTTGAAGATACACACATGGTTCAATAGTCCAATCACTGATAAGCTACCATGACTCTCAGGGCTTGGGATCACAACTGCACCATCGACATCTAAAAATCTTAAAAGGACAAATCAACATCAAGCATTCTTCTAGCGATCTCAAGAATGTTATTACCCAGACATATCTCTATAGTTGTGCCAGGGTTACATGTATTTGTAAAAAGATTCTTCAGTTATACAAACTTGGCAAGTTTACTAACAAAAGCTCCAAAATTTTGAGTAGCAACTTCACATCTCTGAATACACTCATCTGTTCAGAAGTTTCTAAATCACTAAACAATGCTAGGATAGGACTTTCTGCCTTCAAGTTAGCTAAGTAGGTCATATATGTATTCAGCGTTAGGCCGACGTTAAGGATCGTAATGCCAATGTGTGACAGGGAGGCTTACTGCGATGCAAAATTGTGGATGGAATTGAAAGTGTGCTAAAGATTAACCAAAATGGCGAAGCTCTGAGGGGTCGAAACTTGGTAGAAAAATCACGCGATTTAGATTGCCAGCAAGACCGTCTGATTTCTTGCGAAAAAGAATCACGTCAAGAAATTTGTTTCTTTGGTTAGGAGCTATTCATAGATAGATGAGAAAAGTATATTGTAACCATTCAACAGTAGATATCTATTACGCCCGAGAAAACTTATGCTCTCCTAAGCCTCTCCCTCTGTAGTTAGATAAGGTAGTCCAATGAACACTTGCAAGATGAATTGGCACTTGTACAAGATATGAAGGGCAAAAAAAGGCTACAGGTATTCCTTGTCGGTGCTGATAGGCATACGGAGTCAACCTGACTTTGAGGATCTATATCACGTGATTCACCAGGCCCCTGAAATAAGCGAAACGGTCTACCCAATTCAGTCCCGCCTTTAACGAAGCTTGTCTCTCACCAGACCTTGCTAGAAACGGCTCAAGGTCAAGGTTCCAAGGATTAACACATCATGAATGATACCAAGAGCGGAGGGAATAATGACATAACTTCGTCTTGAAAAACATTAAACAAATAAAAAGGTGCTGCTATCTGAGTCGGTCTATAGGCTCGTCATCGAGTTTGGAAAGCGTCATCGTGCTTCTTTCCAATTCCATGCCATAATCTGAACTGCTAATAATTGTGTTCTCTAGATCTCCTTTAACAGCCACTTTTCTAGTAGGGGTTTTGGGTCTGATACCATCCCCAGTATAACGATTCGATTTTCTTTTGCTCTGTGACCCCGACGATCCCGAAATCCTTGGAAATATACGAACTAGAAGCCGCAGGGAAGGCATACATGCACAAAATATACCAACATTTATCTCGATGGTTGACCACAAACCAACATCGAAGTTGTCCCAAGTCGGATTGTCGGAATAAGTGAATTTGACTAGGGATTTGAGGCGAAGGCACGACACAATAGTTACGCTAATTCTTATTTAGTTGATGGCTTTGCATAAGAACCAGGTAGACTTACAATAAACCAACACTAAACATCATAGCGACTCCGATCTTTTTCTTCCAGTGTAGATTCAATTTGAAAACCTGCTGCATTGGGAGGGCAAGCATCCAAATGTCGAGTGCAATACCAATACCGGCATTAGCCCAGGTCATCGCGTTGCTATTGAAACATTTCCCCTCGTGCTCTCCATCCCAATTTGTCCAGAAAAAACTGATTGGTGAACACTGAAAGATACCGAGAAATATAAAAGTGGTTCCATAGACGAAGACAAACAGTACGGTGGCCCAAATGAGGTACTTTATTCGACTATGAGGAAAGATCTTCCAGTAAAAGAATAAGACGGGCAGCTTCATGGTTGCAATATGGGAAAAGTACATGATTTCCATGATGTAGAATATGCGTATAAATTCAGTGATCTGATGGGCAGGAACTGTCCAGATATCCTTTCCGACTCCGTTTTTTGGTAGAGAGTGACTGCCCAAAACAGTGGCTGGGATCCCCGCAAAAAGTGTGAATAAGATGGCGAAGTCATCATACCAGAGAGGCTGTTGCGCAAGATATTTAGACAAGATGCGGAGGAATACGACGACCCCAGATGCAGTTCCCAGAGTGATAACTACAACCTTGAACTCATATGTTCTGCTACGTATTGGGACATTGCAAAGCACAGTGGATGCATTCTTGAGTTCTATACGTGAGTGAGAATTAGTTCAGAGCTCTGTTTACTTGGAATGGAAAACTCACGAAGTGCTTCAAGTATAGAACAACTTGTTAAAGCACATCGTGCTATTTCAGCTTGTAGCGGAGCATTAGCACACAAGCATGTCAAGTTTGAAAACTGGCAGTCAGAGGCCAGAATTTTGATTTCTGTGCAGTTTAGCTGCTTCGCCAAAAATGAAGGGCATCAGTATCGTGTTCAAAATAAAGATACACGTTAGTGTAACGTACCGCGCATGGTGACAAAGAATCTAGAGGATTCAAAGTATTGACTTGAGCCAACGCACCTGTGAACAAGGCGAAGATAACCAACGAGAGGCGACTTCTCATTGTTCACAAATTGAATCATGAATGGAGGAAACAAATTTGATATTATTGAAGGTTGACGGGGTATGCTATTCTTGAGGCCAATAATTGAGGTAACATTCGGCTAGGGTATCAACATAATAGGAGAAAGAATCTATATACAGCATGTACTACCACTCTGATTCTACTTCATCTCAGGTGAAATAATTGTAGTCTTTTCAGGAGGTTTATCATATTGCCAACCTTGGAGACCCTAGGAAAGTTACATTTATTTCGCCTGGGACAAAGTATGTATCCCGGGATACATAGACTCCGTATCCCCACTTTTGGTAAGGACTCTGCCCACAGTTGCCTAAGGATCGGTCCGAGTACCAAGGATATATCATCACTAGCGTTGAAGTAAGCTAAGCGTAATGCCTACATACTACTGCCCTTTCCCCGCCCTCTTTTCGCCCATTTCACACTCTCGGCCTCTGCCAATACCTGCTACTGTCCCTGTTGTGCCCCCGATCCTGACCTGTGATTCCATACTTGCGTTCCCGACGGCCTCCAAGTACTTGTTGTTCCTACTTTTTGTATCCTCTCGTAAGTCTCTATCTCTCCCCATATACCCCCTATGTCCCAATTCCCTCCCTCCCTATTATCTGTCTCCCTTTCCTAGGTACGTCTATAAGTCTAGATATAAAGTGGTATAAGCTAGTGCGTCTCTACTCCGCGCACCAAGTAGAGAGGTAAACTTGTAGAAGAGGCATTTGAAATTTCGAACTTATGTGTATAGGAACTAGTGACATTGTGGCTAATCTTGACCACGTCTATGTATCCTCAAGGTTGGATGATCTATTAACTTCCGGGTAGTTAATATTTCAGGCACGTGCTCGCTTACTGGGGTGAGAGGGGCAGGCATGTTCTAGAGACTGTTTTCAAATTATAAGGTAAGCTCCTCGCGGTACTCGTAACAGGAAAAGTGCCAACCCGTGCACACTCCTCGACAAGAGCTGTACACAAAACATCTGTGTAGCTTGATATAAAAGCACTATGAAACACAAAAGAATATAAATACAAGCAAAATCAATTGACCAAAACTCGGTACGTCTCTTAAATACTTTGGATCCCGCGTTGCTGTAAAATGTTGCTCAAAGTCTAGGCGAAGATTTTTCGTTTACAATCAAGTTCCGCCACTTTTTCAGTCCACCGCGATGTAAGGTAAGGGCCAAATGCTTTACATCGAGACTCTTGAAGACTGTTTTTGACCTAGGATAGACAGCCTGACCAAGCATTTTTTGTTCATTTCACTTATCCCTCCAGTCCTTCCGCCAACTTGTACATTGCTTAGCAGGCGCCGCAGACGAGGACCAATTTCTGTTTGAAGGAATCAAATAAGCACGATGCCGAGCCCTTTTTGTACAATGTTAGTAAACGGATTAAGCACTAGAAACAAGATTCCTTGCCTTTTTACCACCACATGCCTGTACGCACAGGTTATACGTCTCCTCTGTTCCCGGGCATGTTGCAGAGCTGATTGGTGTTTCTAGAGCTGTTCCGAGGGCTACGAGGGAAGAGAGGACAAGAAGGCTGTTGGAGAACTTCATTTTGAAAAGTGATTCCGCTTTCAATTTCGAGACTGAAGGAGGGTTGGAGATCGGGGTATAAATCGTTAACTTTGGAAGTAGAGGACTCAAGCTTACTTTATATACCGTAGTAAATCGAACTTAAGAAGGATGCTGGGGTAGGCGAGTGGAGTACCAAGACTGCTTGTTAGTCTATGTTCACAGTAATATATATATACGAGGGATGCCTGGTATGCTAGTTTAAAGTACTAATAAGAAATGTATTAAATGAGTTACTCTAGAAAGTCTAAGTAGGAAACCACCTAATATATATATATATATAAAACCTACTCCTTTGTTCTACCTGTTTTATAGTAGAGTAGTAGAAAGACTATGTTAGCATATTAGCTGACAACAGTCTACTTAGATACCGGCTTTCTACGGGTCCCTCGCTCATCGCAATCTTCTACGCATAAGAAGAACTTCTAGCGAGTAGGATACTTTACTTTACTCTAGTTGCCACTGCCCGGCACTCCACACGCTCACCCAGCATCCTTCTTAAGTTCGATTTACTACGGTACGTAGTACAACAAATTGTCACCTATGTTTCAAGGGCGGCTTCAACAAGGAGCTACTTGTATGATATCACCTTCCCCCATCCTAGTGAAACTTTAAACTCCCAGTTACTTGTAGTCTGAATTGTTGCCTGGAGAAGAGAGGAAGGACCGCTGCCAAATAAGCTTTTTACAAGGACATACTCTTCACCAGGTTCTTGGCTCATGCCCTGTGTGATCGATCAGGCTATTTCGATAGCAGTATTAATACGATCTTGAAGTCAAGGACCTTCATATTTATCCCAAAAAATACAGTACCTCAGAACAGATTAAACACAGGTTCCATGAGCTCTGATCGAATTGGACTGAGAATAAATTCATTTCGGAGCTACGGGAATTTAACAAAGCCTAACGGAGACCTCCACTGGTACTACGAGAGCAACCTTGAAATGATGTATTGAGGGAGTAGAACAAGTAAAAGTACCGGTAAAGACAGTGATCAGTTACGAAGCGAACCAGGAGAGCTGCAGGTAGACACCGTCGAGAGAAAACCATACATATATGTCAGCAAAGTCTGTGTCGCTCAGATCCGAGTCTCGGATTCGCTAGTTTATACAGATTCCGAATGTCCTTCGGAACAGTTTGGGCCAATGGTTCTCAAATACAATTATTCATCCACGTACTCTTCTGACGTACCCTAATGAATTTTAAAGAGAACCAGTAAGGACAGTCCCAGGGGGTCTCAGTGTGGTCCAGGCCAAAAGCAAGGCATTTATACTCTGATTCTGTTCAGAAATATTCGCTCGGGCAATTGACCAAAGCGGAACGACAGCAAGATTCAATTTGGCGGCTTGAGAAGGACATAGAAAGAGTCGTGATGAATGAATGTGTATTTGTACCCTTTGTACCAAAGTGTCCCGAAGGACGTCAGCAAACTGGTTATTTCTACTACCTATACATCTTCCAAGTCTGTCTTTCGCACTCCTACTGATATATCTCTACTCCGTACAACGATTCCTAACGTGCAGGAAAGGGTCCTTCTGCGGATTACTCGGTTTGGAAGTCGAAGGTTCGTCTAGACTGAAGTCCTGGGCGGCGAGATCGAGCAATGACACTTTCGTTAAACTCCGGTTTTTTTGAGTTGACTTGCAAATGGAAATCCCTGCTTGACTAAAACGATTCGTGAATCGTCACTCATTCTCAGTGGGTGGATTGAGCATGGAACAGGGGAGTGGTTATAAGTGCACTATTAGGCTGATTTGCAGACGTCCTTCGGGACACTTTGGTACAATTGGCACGAATTCATTCATCAATCCTATTTCCTCTTTCTCTGGCAGACGCAGTTAAGCACTGAACTCTCGAGAGAAGAAAGTTTTGTGAAACTTAGCAGATATGATGGGTGATCAATTACAGAAAAACCTCGATACTAGGATACGCGCTATAAGGATACCTCGGTTAAATCCTTAAATCCTCAGGTCCCGATTTTTTTTAGTAGGTTATAAGGATAACCTTGATTAAAGGATATCCTTAGGTTTTTAAGGTCCTAAAAATTTATTAGTACCTAAGATAACCTTGCTTATATCCTTAGAAGTAGTAAAATTCCCTAGAACTTAGTAAATTTATATAGTACCCTAGAGTTTTTAGTACTTAACTAGAACTTACTAATAAGAATTAAACAAGTATATATAATATACTTATACTACTAGACAACTATATTATATATCCCTTATACTTTAATACACGACCTTGTCGTCGCCTATGCCAAGAACCTTGCTATAAGGATAACCTCGGTTATATCCTTACGAAGTCTGGCAAAACCCATATCCTAGTATCAAGGTTCTTCTGTAACCGTATAATGCACTCGGAAAATGATATATTTTACTTCGATAGAGAGTTCCCATTAAGTTTCAAAAACTATGTCTTTAGGGCCGCCGCTCTTTCTCCGATTTCAACAGCAGCCTGACTTGCTGTAAGATGTTCTAATTCTCTCGACGATACAAGATTATTTCAATGGTTTAGAACATTTTAACATTTGAAATGATTGATTGATCACGTTGAAATATCATAACGAAACCAAGGTAATCTACCCAAAGATTTTGAACAACAAAACAGCTATCCAGCCTATCCCCGCAGGAGTCAAAAGAATAAGCGTATTGTACCTGTGTTGAGCAAAGTGGGGAAACCGGCTCGCCCTGGAAGCCAAAATTCGGAATAAAAAAACAAACCTTCTACTGTGATAACTCCCTGGGACCTTAGTTCCTGATAAACCAGAACAATCAGATTGATTAATGGAGTGTTCTAGGACTCGGAATATTTCCTTCTGCCAAGTTGATTTGATTTGGCTTACCTGGTACTGGTTACGAGCTAGAAAAGCTGGAAACTGGATTACGGACACCGCTTTCTGCCGTTCTCGGACTTAGGCGTTTGGGCTTTACAGTATTAGAGACATTATTTACTTACTATAAGTTGCCTCACAGTTAGCCGATTGTAGCGGGAATTATAACGGGGTTTATAAGGGTAAAGTATAAGAGTAGAGTACTTGTAAAAAGAAGTATTAAATTAAGTATAAAGCTTACTAAATTATATAGGAGAGAGTACGAGTTTATATAGTACTAGCGCGTATGCTCCTCGGCTAATTACTAAAAGAGCTCTACTATAAAGGAAGTAAAGCGCTCTTACGTAATAAAGTGCCTACTACGTAATATACCCCTTAAGTACGCTAGGATATATACTATCTCTATCCTTTACTTTTTATAAACTCTAGACTACTACTATAATAATACTATAATACTATAATACTATATTACTATACCTCGCTAGACTAAAGTAGAGCGTTCTACGCGAACTATAAATACTTATATAGCTAAAAGCGCGAAGTTAGAAGTAAGTATAGCCTTATTATAAGTAGTTTTAACCTTATAAATATATCTTAATATCTATAATCTAAGATCTAACTTCTAAACTTTACCCTTCTAAGCTAATATATTTTAATAGCGTACTAGATTACCTAATAGCTCTATTCGCTACTACCCTAAATCTAAACCTAAACCTAAGCTAGTTCCTATTCCTACGCCTAAGCCTAAGCTAGTTTCTACTCCTAAGTCTAATACGTTATTACCCCTATCTTCCTTACTCTCTCTAAAGTATAATCCTTTTAGATTTAATATTAATATACCTAAGAATAAAGAATAGCGTGTTTCTAAAAATCCCTTAGTCGAAAAAGGTAATATTAAAGATAAAGATAATAATAAAATAGAATATAAAACTAAGACTAAGCGCGAAAATACTAATAGTTAAGCTCGTACCTATATACCTATACTTAAACCTATACTATTCTAATCTAGAAGAGTACTTATCTATAGTAAAGTTTATATTCTTCCTTATTAAGGATATGTTTATACTATATTATATAAAACTAATAGAGATAAAGGTATTTATTATAAGGTTTTAAGTACACGCGCTAGTTCGCGTTATTTCTAGTACTCTAAGGGTTATATATATAAACCTCTTTATTTAATTTATATACCTTTCGCGCTTTAACTTTAGAGTATTTTATATAAACCTTTAGAATTAGAAGGCTATACTAAGTAAGTAATTTTATAAATCTTATTCTAAACTATACTAACTTTAAAGTAGTTAACTTAAGAAGTACTATAATATTATTAAATAGGTCTTAAACTACTATAGTAATAAAAAGCTTAATAATATACTAAATACTACTTATATTCTAGAGTATCCTAGTATAGTAGAACTTAGTAATAAAAAGGCTAGTATATTTATTACTAGGGGAAATAAAAAAACTACTACTAAAATTATAAAAGAAGCTAAGCCCTTAAATAATATTAAGATAAAGTTCCTAGCTCTAAGTAGTATAATTAAGGAATTAAAGGAGCGTATAGCTACCTAAGGTAGTAATTAAATATAAATAGTAATTTTTAAAGGAGTTTTCGAGTATTATTATACTTAGGAATAAATTAAAGAACTTCTATAACCTTTAATAATATAACTTATTTTAAAGCTATTATAAGAACTATAGTAATTAAGTACTCTTTATCTTTAAAAGATAAAGACTATAAAAATAAGGCCTTTTAAATAAAGAACGCTTAAAAACTAAAATAAGTCTTCTTTAAGCTATATATAGCTCTTAATTATAACTCTAGTAGTACTCCTTTATTTAGGGAGTCGAATTAGTAAGCGTAGTTACTTTTTAGAAGGTACTCCCTAGGTAAATAGTATAAATAAAAAAGTACTAATTATAATTATAATAGTTATAAATCTTTAATAATTAATAAATAAAAAGGTATAAATATAAATAAAGTTAAATTTATTAAATTTTAAATATTATACTCTAAGTAGTATTACCCCTTAGTTAGAGTAGAATCTATTCTAATTTTAAGTAACTCTTAAAGCTTAAGGTTTATTTTATATAACTTCTAATTAAGTAAGCTAGTAAGTAAACTTTTATCTTAAAGATTAATTAACTAAATAAAGTTCTTAAATTTAATTTATAGAAGATTTTTAGTTATTCTATCTATAAGTATATCCTTAGTTAGAATATATATAAGCTTAAAACTCCTTTAGTAGTACTCTTATTATAGCTATATATTTTAGATATTAATATAATAAAGCTTAGTTAATATATACTAGTACTTTTTTATAACTAGTCGAATTATTTATAAGTTATTATACTATATTATTTATAATTATTCTACTTAGAGCTAGAGCTCTCTAAATAATTAATAGAGTACTATAGACTTTACTACTAAGACTTTTATTCTAATTAGTTTAGATTTAGTAGAAGAAGTAGTAATAGTATCTTGTCTTATAGCTCTCTATATAATAAGCCCTTTAAATAAAGAAATAATATAACTATAAAAAGACCTTCTTATCTTTAAATTATCTATAAATAAAGCGTTAGAGGCTATAACTAAGAGGTTTAATCTAGGTTCTATTAAATACTCTATTACTAGGAACCTTAATTTATAGAGGTAATAAATAGTCTATTCTACTACTTAGATATAGGTTTAAGATAGGTTAGTTAGGTAGTATAAAAGGAGTAAGTAAGTAAAAGTAATATCTACTCTAATTATTATTCTAGAGTATAAAATAGAACTAACTATTTACTAAAAGAGCTTAATTATAGTAGCTATTATAATCCCTTTAAATTTATAGAACTTAACCTTAGGTAAGAGGGTACTTAGGCTAGTTTTATTTATAAGTTTAAATCTTTTTATAACCTTCTTAATATATATATTATATAAGAGCTAGAGTTTATTTATCCCTCTATTCTTAATAACTCTTATACTAAGAAACTACTTAATATTATAAAGGTTATATAGTTTATACGTTTAGCTAAGCTTAGTAATTAAGGTCTAGGCCTTAAGTTTATCTCTTTTATAATATATAAATTATATATTATTTATAAAGAATAATATAAATATAGTACGTTTCTCTATTATATATATATATAGCTCTTCTATATATAGAATTATTCTAAGAATATCTTTTAAAGTAGTTATAAATTTGTTAAACTAAAGTATTAGAGAGTCTTAANGTATATCTCTTACTCTTAAAGTATTAATAAAAGTATTTATTATATTATATTACTTAAGTTCTAGGTTAAAGTATACTACTATTACTATAGTAAGTCTAAACGACTTTAAAGTAAGCGTAGCTATATAAGTAGATATAATTAAATTGTTTAGTTATAGATCTTTATATACTACTATATATAAGTAGTAGTACGTTAGGTAACTATTCTTATCCTTTTTATATATAAATACTTACTAAAGTAGAATTAGTAATATTATTAAAGTAACTTTAGATCTTTTAATTTTAGTCTAGTATCTTAGATCTTCTTAAGTCTTAATTTTATTTAAGTAGTCCTTTATAAACTATCTACTATATTTATAAGAAGTTAAGTCTTTAAAGTTTTTAGGCTTCTTAGGTAGCTTACTTTTATAGACTCTAAGAGTATCTAGTTCTAATACTAGTAATTCTAATATTAGAGACTTAAATTTAGTATCTTTCTAGTTATTTTTAAATAATTTTTATATTATAGTAAATATAGCTTTAATATTACTAAAGTTATACTTAAAAATAGGTAAGTAAGTATTTATAAATAGATCCTAGTAATTAAGTAAACTTAATACTAAGTTATAGGATAGTATATTTAATAGTAGTATATATATATTATTACTATTCTTATCTTTCTTAGTTTATAATCTAGTTCTTATTTAAGTACTTATTATACTCTTAGTTTTACTAGACCTGTTTTTATATACCTTTTTAGGCTTAAGTATAGGAGTTATACTCGAACTTATAGTTTATAGTACTCCTTATTTAACCTTACTAAATAAAAGTTATATATTTATCTTTTCTATAATCTAAGTTAATAACTAAGAGTTAGAGATAGTATTATTAATATCTTTTTAATTAGACTAGTCTAATATAGGATTTTCTAATTTATAAGCTTATATTATACTACCTAGAGTACTATTAAGTAGCTCTTACTACTCTTCCTTAGTAGTACTTCTAGTAGAACCTAGTAAGTAGCTATCTTATACTTCTTAAGATTATTCTAGCTCTAATATAGGTTCTAGGGTTAAAAGTCCGAACCTAGGTATTAAGAGATCTAAGTTTACTCTTAAGTCTTAAGAACTAAAAGTATCTTTATTCTTCTTAGGCTTTTTTATTAGAATATTTATTATTTCTAAATCTTTAGTATTATTATTTATTATTATTTAATCCCTTATTTCTAGTAGCTTTAAAGTACCTAGTATATTACTAGTAGTATCTATAGAATATTACTTAGTCTTAGTATATATTAAGTTCTAAGTAATTCTAGAGGTTAATTAAGATATATTACTAAATATAATCTTATATTCTATAATAGCTTTAGTATTTTATTCTTTGTTTTTAGTAATAGTATTAGTAATATCTCTTACTATAGGAATTAAATAACTATCCTTTTATTCGCTTCTTTTATTATAGAAAAGTAATTTATTAAATATAATATTCTAAGTAATAATAACTCTATTAAGTTATAGTACCTAGATCTAGTAGATATTATAATTAATATACCTTACTAGATACCCTATATAACTATAAGGTTTTATTTTAAAGGCTTTTACTTCTTTTCCTACTTCTCTCTTTTTAATAAGTAGATATACTTTATATTTATATATATAGATCCTATTCTAGTTAGGTTTTAGGTTAAATATAATAGAAGTAGTTATTTCTAGATTATACTAATAGAAGTACTACTAAAACTAGGAATATAAGACCTTATTTAATAATTTCTAACTATAGTATTTAAATAGTATTTAGTTATAAAGGAATACTATAGCTCTTATTAATTTAGGCTAGAGTTTTAATAGTAAGTTTACTTTAGTTAATATCTTAATAGAACGTATAGTAACCTCTTATCCTACTCGCTTAATTAAACTGTTTAGTTTATAAGTATATATTAAAGATAGTTTAAGCTTAATTCCTTATTTTTTAGCTTATATCTTAAATAAAGTATCTCCTTTAATTCTAATTACTACTTTCTTATTATTTAACTTTAAGATATAGATAGATAATTAGTACTAATAGTAAACCTATAGTTTAAAGTATTAAAGGCTATTAAAGATATTAATTAAAGATTTATCTATTAACTAGTAACTATATAGTTTTTTACTAAATATATCTTTTATTAGAAGTAATACTATATAACTATTATATCTTCCTTTATAGAAGAATAAATCTTAAATAACCTTCTAGAAAAGATAAGATAATAGGTTCTTTAAAGGTTATCTAAATATAACTTATAATATATAAGTAATTATATAGGTCTTATATTTAATATATAGTATACTCTAGATTTTTATATTATAAGTATAATAGAGGAGTTATTTAAGTACTTTCTTACTAGTATATCTAAAGTAAAGGTATTATATAGTAATTTTATTAAGCCTTAGTTTTATATAATTAAAAGTTAGTTTAAATAGTTTTCTCTCTTAATAGAGAGTTAGGTATATTATTATACTTAGTATTAGAGATTATAAATAGGTAGAAATAGGTTTATATTAAAAGAAGACTAGGTTTAGCTTATATTTTAACTATTTAACTATTAAAGATTTTACTAATAGTTTAATATATAAAGTATAATCTAAACCTATAAACTATAATCCTTTCTTTAATAAGGTAGCTTTAAATACTATATTAATATAGAAACCTTCTATAATAGTAACCTTTTTAAGTATTAAATTCTAGGTACTAGGACTATTAAAACTACCTTAAAGGGAAAGGGGGGGTTTATATAACCGTAGTATAACTATTCTATAATTATTAAAAAATATAATACTATTATAAATCTAAGACCGGAAGATAACCGCCTAGGTACCCTTCTAAAATTAGAATCGTTATCTTATAAGACGGGTATAGTATAGTAAAAAGAAAATATAACTATACTTACTAGTTATAGTATTAATAAAATATAACCGTACCTACTAGCTACGGTATTAGTAAAATATAATTATCCTATAACCGTCCTATAGCCGTCCTATAGCTATCCTATAGCTATCCTACGGCCGTCCTAGGACTATCTTACGTAGCTATACTAAGGCTAGGGATACTCTTATTTCGTACCTTCCTTTACTTACCTACCTGTCTACCTACCTACCTACTAGCTATACGCTTACGGGATAGGGCGTATACGATAACCTATAAGGGTAGCGAGGGTAGCGAGGTAGCGTATATATTACGCGTATAAACTTTGTTTAAATCGTTCGATTTTACGATTATATTCTTAGTAGTATTAGAATTAAAGCTCTAGGAGCGATACCGAGTCCTACGCTACGTCTATACGTAACCCTTATAGGTAAAGAGAAAGTATAAGAGACGGTCCTAGAACGGTTATAAGAAGGGGATAGTCCTATAATAATTATAAAGGTTAGAGATAGTTCTATAATAGTTATAATAGAAGATAGTTACTAAATTCTAAGACTATTATATTAAAAGACTATCTCTAGACTATCTTATATAAAGATAATAATATATTATTATAGTCCTCCTTTTTTAAGACTATCTAATACTTAAATAATCCTAGAATAATCCTAAGATAATTTAAATTATATAACTATTCTAAGATAGTAATAAAAACCCCCCCTTTCCCTCTAAGGTATCTATAACTTTTTTAATAATACATTTCCTATAACCTAAGATCTTTATTCGTTAGCGCAGCTAACGTTTTATAACGGTTAGGGGGCTTAGTAAGCGTAACCCAGGCGTAAAATTTTTGTAGGACCCCTATAACGCTGTAGCCAATGTAAATTCGCCTTAATTCAGGGGTTAATTCAGGGATAAAAGTGCGACAGGGATGTTCTGGACTCGCTTATCTTAGTCAGCATAGATGTTACAGGGGTAGGAACACCAAAAGTACGGAGTATACTTCCGCGCCCGCATCGAGCTAGAATCGTACTAAAAACACACATAATTCGAGCATAGGATATCTAAGAGTTTCAGCTATATTTTGGTGTTCTCCCTATGCTTATGCGACGTCTGTAGCTAGAACAAGGTGGGTTGGAAGCGGCGTACGATTACGACCATGGTTTTGGTAGTTTTGGTGCCTCGCATATATAAGGCACTCAGGCACCCACACTCCCACGCTCCCACGTAGGAACACTAAAACCACCTATACCGCGTAGCTTAGTCAGACGGGGGTTCGGGGGCTGGCCCCCGAG
>LT855415.1:1132210-1147376 GCA_900184765.1 Hymenoscyphus fraxineus | reverse complement strand
CGTCTTTTCTTTTTGTGGCGGCAATTGTTACAGTACGAGACCTCCTGTACTCCTGTCTCTGCTGCCTGACCTTTTGTCTCGGTTGCCTAGGTGGATGCCTAGCATTCTAGCAGCTTCCACTCGGTCAGGGTCGTCTTATAAAGACTCCTATGCTCCCTTAGCTAGCTTCTCTCTGTATTCCAGCTTATCCATTCTATATTGTGCCTTCGTCTTCTGACATTTGGTTTCGGTTTGATCCCTTTGTTGGGCCTTTCAGCCAAAACCGACTCATTCTGTACTTGCGAACAGCCTTAACTTGTACTCTCGCGAGCTAGTAGATACCTTACGAAAACAACCCCCCTTTTGGCCTCGCTTACCCACTATGCGCGGCCACGCACCCTTGGATGACCCACAAATCATTCTCATCGCTTTCCGACTCAAAGTAGCCATCTCACGTAACCTCGGAATTGCGAAAGAACTCGATGCTTCCACTCGCGCGCTTGTTTCTCAAATCACGTACAGAAACGCCTGTCCAGAAAACCAACCAATAGCTCCACCTGCTACGAAGAAAGAGCTTGAAAAGGACCTTAAAACACTCGGTTCGATGGCATATTGTGGCTTGCAAGTCATGGCATGTTACAATAGGGACAAGGAACGAAGGAAGATACGACAAGACAAACATGCTTAGGATCCGACGGACTTTTTTTAGGACGAAGGACATATCACTCATTTGGGTTAGATACATTACATTGCTTTGGATTTAGTATGGATATTGATGATGGACACTGGATTGTACTCATCAAGGGTCTTTCGGACAAGGATTAGACTTGCACTTGGATTTGGATTTCACAGTACACTTATTTCATTCGATTCTCGGATGAGTACTCATTAGGAGTCTCGTCCACACAGAGAGGGATTAGTGACGCTGGGGCATCGTCTTTCGATTTTGTGGCGGCAATTGTTATAGTACGAGACCTCCTATACTCCTGTCTCTGCTGCCTGACCTACTGTCTCGGTTGCCTAGGTAGATGCCTAGCATTCTAGCAGCTTCTACTCGGTCAGGGTCGTCTTATAAAGACTCCTATGCTCCCTTAGCTAGCTTCTCTCTGTATTCTAGCTTATCCATTCTACATTGTGCCTTCGTCTTCTGACACTTAATAGGCGCGACTTTAGGATTAACTAGAATAACCTACTTTTCCTTTAGCTTCTTCTACTTTCCCTTTAGCTTCTAAGACTTTAGACCTAGAGCGCGTCTCTTCTTCTTCTTTAGAGTAGTAGGATCGTTACTATTAGTATTTATCTCGATCTTAATAATATCTAGGTTTTTATAATAGGTTCCTAAGACTAGGGCCGGAGGTCTACTACCGATACTAAAAGAAAGCGATAAGCGATAGAAAACTAACAGAGACTAGTAAAAACCTATAGGAGACTGTTCTAAGCTATAACTTACTCTATAGTTATATTAACCTTAGTAGAAAGAGTACTAAAATAAGCGGTTAGTAATAAAAAACTAATAGAATCCGGGGTATTTACGCTAAAAGAAGACCTAATTATTAAAGATATAAGAGCTTTATAGAGTATATTACTATTTCCTAAAGATTTACTAGGGCTCTACTACTATAATAGTATTAGCTAGTATCTTTTTAATAGAAACTAAACTAAAAAAAAAAAATTAATTTTTTACTATATAGTATTAGTCGATCTAGTCTAGGTAGTATACGTAAGATAGGCTAACGCTCTACTATTAATAGTTACTAGTATTTTTTAAGTAAAGTCTAATTAAAACTTATAAGGGATAACACTTATCTTTAGCGTTAATATAATTAAAGTATAAACGTAGACTATAGGGGATTTACTATATAAAATTAGTAGACTCTACTAAAAAAGTACTAGAATCCGACTTACCTCGGGTATTATATAGTCTATACCCCGACAAGTATAATAGGTATAGTAGATAGGCGCTATTCTTATCTAGTTAGATTTTAATAAATACTACTAAAGGAATATAGGAAATATATATAACTTACTTATTATTACTATTATTATTATTATAGTTTAAAAAAAAGAAAAGAAGGAAAGGAGGATAGAGGGAGCCTTATATACCCTAGTATATAAGTAAATAAAGGATTATATAAGAAGGTACGTCTAGGATAACGTTAAAGTAAGGTAAAGATAATCTAGAGAAGTATAATTAAGCTAAAAGTAAAGTTTATAAAGAAAAGCGAATTTAATATAACATTTAATAGAATCCTTTATAGAACTAGACGGAATCCGGCGCCTTTCTAGTAGAGGGAGGGAGTATTATAAGAGATTAGGCTNGTATACCTTTCTTTTATTTATAGAGTCCGAGAAGACTCTTCTCTTCCTCCTTTATCGAACTTATTAAATACTATAATCGAGCCTCTATATATACGCCGCTCCCCCGTAATATAGTTAAAGTATAGAATATCTAAGAGTTTTAGCTATATTTTAATATTCTCTCTATATTTATATAACGTTTATAACTAGAATAAGCTAGATTAGAAGCTTATAAACGTTATAGTTACTACTTATACTATATAGCTTAGTTAGTATTTAGAGGTAAGAATACTAAAAGATATATCTTTTATAATAGTATTTAATATATAAACTACTTCTTAAGTATAATAAGCTATAGGAGTTCGAGGGCTAGTGTAATAATCAGGGCTATTAGTACCCGACTCCACGCTTCACCGCTGTACTAAGACGGTAAAAGTTCTACAAATAATTATACGATGTAGGATTATTTCCTAATAGTATATATGCGGCTCTGTCGCTGTAATATTTAGCCGAACGTAGCACTAAATATTATATCCTCCCCTACTTAGCCTGAATCAAGTCCTCGTAATTCTACGCCCCACTACCTGTATATCGGTAGGTGTCTTTGCGTAGTTAGTCTACAGACCCGCCAGCCCACTGTCGGGTTATCTGGCCTTCCTAGATTCTTCTTCTAGCTTTTTATGGGCCCGAACATCCCACTTTGCTACCCGGGAATTAAACCCGGCACGTCAGCTTCCTGCTCGCTGTTATAGAGCCAGCCGAGCTTCAAAAGTAGGTAGGAGGACATATATAAATAAAACTCCCAAGAGCGAATCTTATATACAAACCTGGGGTACGGTACTATAACAAATCATCACAAGGCAGATTTGTATAGGACGAGTCTAGGGCATCGTGTGATTAGATGTGATAATCAGGGCTATTAGTACCCGACTCTACGCTTCACCGCTGTACTAAGACGGCAAAAGTTCTACAAATAATCATACGATGTAGGATTATTTCCTAATAGCATATATGCGGCTCTGTCGCTGTGATATTTAGCCGAACGTGGTACTAAATATTACACTAGTCTCTAAGATTAATAAAATTAATAGTTAATTAATTACTAATTAACCAACTAATCTACTAACTAATTTATTAACTAATTAATAACTAATTAATATAAAATTAATACCTAATTAATAATTAATTAATATAATAAATAATTATTTAATAACTAATTAACTAGGGGGCTTCGAGGGCTAGCTCCTATAATTAATAACTAATAAATAACTAATTAATAACTAATTAATAACTAATTAATAATATTATAATAAATTAGTTTAAGGTTAATTAGAATATTATTAAAAGGAATAATATAAAATAAATTTAAATTAAAAGAATAGTTACTAGATTTAATTAAAAGCTAATTAATATAACTT
Source organism: Hymenoscyphus fraxineus (assembly GCA_900184765.1). Lineage (NCBI taxonomy): Eukaryota > Fungi > Ascomycota > Leotiomycetes > Helotiales > Helotiaceae > Hymenoscyphus > Hymenoscyphus fraxineus. Next base: position 1,143,681 of record LT855415.1, on the reverse strand, counting down.
TTAATAATATATATTTAATAAAATTAAATTAGAAGCTATTATTAAAAACTTTAATATAATAAATAACTAATAATTACTTAAATAAAGAATACTTAATATATTTTTTATTAAAAAATATTTAATAAAACTTTAATTATACTAACTATAACTTATTATATTATATAATTATACTTTAATAAAACTCTTATAAACTATTATAAGTTTATAATAGTATTTAGGTTTAGAATTATAAGCTATTTAATTCTAAGAAACTAAATCTTAATAAATTAATATATAAATATAGTAAGCTATAAGAGTTTAAAGGATATAAATAAATAAACTAGAANAAGTTTTAAGTTATTATTTATCTAAATACTAAAAGTCTTTATATAAAAGTTTAATACTAAGCTAGCGCTAACGCTTTATCTACCTTCGTTAAGGGAGATTACTAGTATAAGAAGTCCTAGCCTCTACTATCTCGTTAGGTCCGGCTAGTATAAAACTACTAAGAACGAGTATTACTTTACTATTAACGAGGTAGAGAGCTCTATAGTTATCTAGTAGAGTACTATTACTTAGTAAGTAATAACCGAAATTAAGTATAGTAGAGTATACTCCGAGGTTCCCTTATAAGTTACTAGATAACGTATCTATTAAAGCTAGGTCTAGGATAGTACTAACGTAAGAGCTTAAGAAGGATAGCTTAAATAATAAACTAGATTTTTTAAATAGATCTATCTTAATTCTAGTTTTCTTATCTACTTTAAGCTAACTTTTCTTAATAGCTTATTTTCTTAGTTCCTTAAACTTATTATTTTAGAGTCTAGTAAGAATCTCTTAGGTATATTCCTAAGTTATAGCTTTCCTTAAAAGTAGATTATAATATTCGGTTAGAGTACTTTTTAATTAGTAATATCTTTTAGGTCTATAGTTATAGAATAGGTTCTTATAAGAGTATTTATTATTTTACTTATTATAGCCTAATATTACCTTACTTAGCTTATTATTAGGTTTATTAATTATTATAGTATAGACCTAATAGCTCTTAGCTTTCTTAGTAGTTAAGCTTATATTTTCTAAGATACTAAGAAAGACTTTAATAAGTTATTTAGTTAAAGCTACCTCCTTTCTAAAAGTTATTCTTTTAACTCTTTTAAAGATTTATTAATAAGCTTATATTAGTTAAATATATAGGACTACTTCTAAGAAACTCTTACCTACTAGTAGTTTATTAATTTCGAGAATACCTAGGTAATATACCTAGTTATATATATTCTTCTATTCTTATATCTACTTAGCTAGGTTAATATTCTAGTTCTTAATAGTAGAAAGGACTTAGAAATACTTCTATTAAGTATAAGACTTTTAAACCTCTATAGTTAGTCTTAAGGTAGAAGCTAGTTTATAAACTATAGACTAAGTTATATATAGTCTATTACTATTATAGCGGCCTAAGGTTATTATTATATTAAGGTATTAGTACGTGTTTACTATAGTACTTATAAATTAATTAATTTCCTTAATAGCCTTTTAAGTATTTTAGTACTCTTCTTTTTCTAGTTTATACTAGTTTTAAATAAGAGAGAAGGAGTATAATATAGACTTAAGTAAGGTAACTTCTAGAATTAGTAGGTATTCTAGTAGTAGTTTATACTTATTAATAGGATTAGTACTATCTTTTTATTCTTATAGGTATTAAATATATATAAGGTATAGTAGCTTATTCTTAAACTTTTAAAGGTCTTCTTTTACTTAGGCGTCCTTAATATAAGGAATAGGCTTTTAAATATCAAAGTTCGAAGCGTCTAGAGTATTAGGATTAACGAAGTACTAATACTACTAAACGAGTTTAGCGCTCGCGAGTTATTTAAGCGTAAAGTACTATATAACCTAGTCCTTACTCGAATAGAGCTTCGAATAGGTTAGAGTCGAGGATACTATAATAAAATAGATTAAAGAGAGAGAGAGAATAAGAACCTTATTATAGATTCGAATTCGACGTTATAAGAGTAACGTATATTAATTACTTAAATATAGTAGAAGGTAGAATTAAAGTTTATATTAAACTTTAGGTACTAGACCGGGCTTATAACTATCGCGTACAAATGGTCTGTTAAAAGTAGGTGAAAACGCTCTAAGGAGCCTGGAATTAGACGAGAAAACTCTGCTATATAAGTGGGAAATGTAGTGGGTCACGTGGCCATGAAACACGTAACCGAACCCATACCTAGTACGCGATATATCGCGCACAAATGGTCTGTCAAAAGTAGGTGAAAACGCTCTAAGGAGCCTGGAATTAGACGAGAAAACTCTGCTATATAAGTAGGAAATGTAGTGGGTTACGTGGCCATAAAATACGTAACCGAACCTATACCTAGTACGCGATACACCCCTTAGTTCTAGGACGGCCAGTCCCTAGGACTAGAAAAGAGTAAAAGACAAGCAAATATAGCCTAATATCCAAGCTAGATTATAAAACCTCCTAGCTATATCTATCCGACGTTCCTTCCAAGGCTACTTGTGTCCTTGTATCCACCCTTGTCCCCCGACACTACTCCTATTCGAGGCGCTGTACTGTGTCCTATGTGAATATATAAAGAGAGTTGTCGGTTGGTAGAGTTGGGTTAGTAGACCATTCTCTCTGATCCTGTCCACGGGCGTACAGCGCTAGTACTACTGGCTCGTTGTTGGCTCTTGGAACTGAGGCTGTCCGGCAGGCAGATGGCGTTCAGAGAAGTGGTGGAAGTGGGTGGCATAAGCCAGAATTGAAGGTTGGTTGTGCCAGCTTCGTAGAGTACTGGACTTCCGACTTCCGAATGGAGTCACCCCTTAGGGTGTGCCAGCGCCGATTGTAGCTGGGCTTTCGGTTGATTGTTTGTGTACGAGGAGCGCCAGGTTGCTGGGCTTCGAGCTCGTATGTGGTAACACCCCTAAGCGTAGCGGGTGGCCAGCTGTAGCTAGGCTTGTTTGTGTGCTCGAGATTGTAGGAAACGACGAATCTCGAGGGTAGAGGGGTTAATTACGCTGCCCGACAGCGGAGAGCGTCCGACAGGACCATGTAGCTTGTACGGCTTCGATAAATTGACTTGTTTGAAGTGTTTTCCGGAGGGCCATATTCCAAAGCGAAGTGGAAGTGACCCGGGCTCATAACTATGAGTTGCCTCACAGTTAGCCGATTGTAGCGGGAATTGTAACGGGTTTTATAAGGGTAAAGTGTGAGAGCAGAGTGCTTGCAAAAAGAAGTATTGAATTGAGTGTAAAGCTTGCTAAATTATGTAGGAGGGAGCACGAGTTTATATAGTACTGGCGCGCATGCTCCTCGGCTAATTGCTGAAAGAGCTCCACCACAAAGGAAGTGGAGCGCTCTCACGTGATAAAGTGCCCACCACGTGACACTTACGTTATTCCAGACACCCTCGAAATACAGACATGGTATTACCTAGGTACCTAGGTATTAGGTAGTTACGTTTTTCTGTAACATGGAATTCTAATTACAGTTCTCATAATTCCATTCCTCTCGAAATGTCACGAGATTTGTCACCTGATCATACCTCCTGAACCCTCCAGGTTCCCTTGATATAATTTATTCTCGGTTACTTTGCATTGTCAGCGGTACACGTACAGTAGATATGATGACAGTAGTAAGCTCATTGCGAACGGAGTTGATCCAAACTTGTCGTGGCTTTTACATGAAATCGCTGATTTCTCGTGGGCCAATTCCTCGTATTCTTGGTTACACGTGGACGGCACAGTTGATCTGCATGTGTCAAGATGTTGACGACGTTGGATTATTGGAGCACAAGTACCCGAGCAGATTCTTGGCTCTCGTGATTCTCCAAGGTATCAGGTTTTCATTGGTATTTTTCCTCGTATTCTTGAAGTGATGATCGCTTATTAAGGCGTTTCTGGCATATACGAACAATCTCGTGGAAATATGCTTAGATTGGGTTGACCGATGCATCCTGAATATTGCCCTATGAATGATACATTAAGAACGTCCTGCGATCCTGCGATCCTTCAATCAATTTATACTTAAGCCCTTCGTAAGAACGCCTCTCAGCATCTCACCTGCAACCTCCAATCGCTAATAAGAAGTAATTCTTTCAAAATGCTCTCTTCAACAATTATCGCTCTTTTTGCCGTCACCATCGCTGCGTCCCCAGCTATTAATATCAAAACTCCCCGCGATGATCTCCAACCATGGCAAATCACAACCCTCTACACCCATTCTCCCTCCGGGCGTCCAGGAAACGACCTCCATTTGACCCTCAACGCCACAATAGTCGACCCAAACACTCTACCAGTCGCTCAAACACCAACCGGAACAGCAGTCTTCCCATCCAGTACCGCGAACTGCAGCGCGCAATGGCTGAGTAGGGACGATATACCTCTTGGTGTAGAACTTCCATGTACCCCAATTGAATTCGGGCATTGGACTATGAAACTATTGCCTGGTGATGGAGAGACGGGAACCGGTGCGACGACGAATTTTGGATTGGAGTTCAAGCTTGTGGATAATGTCACGGTTTTGGGGAGGGTTTACACGAGAACTTTCACGGGCGAGGGCAAGTTTAAAGTTGGTGATAATTTGAGCGGGACTTGTGGAGGATCGGGTGTTTGTAACTGGGGACTCACTACGAGACCATATTTGATGACTCAGACCGAGCAGTCTTAGTCGGAAAGCGAGGACTTACATTCTTCGTTGGGGGAACGAGGGGATTGTTCTTCTGGGCTATTAAAAGAGGAGGGAAGTCGAAAGGATGGGTGAGCACTTGGGTTCGAAGTAGATATTTCAAAACAAATAGTTGCTCTTGTGTCACATTTGGACCAGAATAGACCTTTTATGACCCAAGCATTGACTTGAATGAACTAATTCAAAACTAGACGTAGAAGTAATCACATTGTCACTTGTCATCAAGCTGTTATGGAGGATTTGATGTGCCCAAATTTGAGAACGCTTTTCTTCCATTGGAAAAATAACCAGTATTTGTAAAACACCCACATTTGCTGTATCTGAGAAACTACCTAATTACTTTAATTTACTTAAGCGGTACCTGGATATTACTTATAAGCAGTTCATATACTGAAGGAATAGACGAATAGTAACCAGGTCAGTCTTTTCGAGCCCTGAAAAGCCGAAAAATGGATTTCCCGTCCCCACGCCCTCGGTTAGTATTAAATTTGTTTAATTTATATCTTACAAGGGAGGCTATCATATAGACCAGACATTTCTTTGTAGTTGCTCACACTAATATCTATACTGTTCCTACATGCTCTTAAGAGTTTAAGAGACTTATAATTCAAGGGATCCTAAAGATACCAAGTTAAAATCCCTTAGTAGGCAAAGGAAACGTCTTTTTCCTATGTACCCTATGTATAAATCGAATCTTAAACATTTCTCATAGCTTAGTATCGTAAAACACAGCGAATATCATTAGGACCAAATAAGTCAAATACGCATAGCTACACTAGCAATGTGTAGTAAGTAATTCTTGCATACTCCATTGTCAAGATCATCTGTCGGTGGACACTTTGGATTCGATACGGTTTAACCCAAAAAAGCCTTTGTAACTTCAAATTGGTTGTATCATAATACCTTCGGTATAGAGTCCTACACCTATATGGAAGAAGGTGATACAAGATAGCGTAACGCTGACAATTTGCACCGAAGTGCCTGCAAGGTGGATCAGTTTTAAGAATGTTTACTTTTTTTTTTCTTCGACTATTCATGTCCTAGCATCGACTCTGCACGGTGGCTCAAAGTATCACTTAGTCCACTTCAAACTATTCTACTCAGGCTACTACTTCTAGTACTCCAAAATGGAACAGAATAACGTGAGGTCTATCTTTACTAATTAACCACCTTGGGCATAACCCGTTTGCCAACTCATTTAGCCCCCATATCACAGACTTTGAAGTCGCCCGAACCACGACCGGTCAATTTGTTCTCAGCGATATGTGTCATCACACCACAAAGAACTTTTGGGTCGCTCTTGAGGTATACGACTCTCGCAGGAGTTTTTGCACCTCCTGGCATATTCTTGTTTATCAATTTACCATCCTTGGCAACTGGAAACTCCAATAATTGCGGGTCCTTCTCGTTGCATCTTGAATCGGCGCCGATGAATTTAAGTTGTGTTCCTGCGCTTCCTCCATCTCCTTGCATCCCAAAGAACTGGTGGGGATATCTGAAGAACCAAGTTAGAGTTTTGTTCTGGTTATGATGGTAGAAGGACTTTTGACTTACGAGCTCAATCCAGGTTCTGTTCCTCCGGTGGCCATCGCTTTCAGTGCCCAGACTTGCTTGATAGTGAATCTTCCGGAAGAGTTTACGCAGTGGTATCCTGCGTCATTCTTCTTCTTGTTCTTCTTGGATTTGCCGAGTTTGAATAGTCCTTTCTTTGGGTCCGGGTCCGGCATGGGAGCTGCAAGCTATTGTGGCATCAGATTATTGTGTCTATAAGCAGAGAAGGGGTGTTGGAGAAACCTACTGCAGAAACAGCCATCAGGGCAAAGATCACCACGTTGTGGAAGAGCATTTTGATGATGTTATTGACTTGAAAGGAGTTGTGAGACTTAAATCGCTGTCGATTAGGAAACGACTGAAAGATAAGTGTAAAATAGACTGGTGGTCTTAAAATAATGGATAAATTAAAACAATTGATTGAAATTAATGTAATCGATTAGACGAAAAAAGTCGAAAAATCGCAGGGAAGAAGCAAATAAAAGAGTGTGGTAAACCGAAAAGGTGGTTAAGAAAAAAAGGATATTGTTGTAGAAGGGTCCTCCATTTTATATCTAGGGACTTCCGCTTCATGCCGGACGGCCATTTTGCCGTTATTCTTGGAGTCGTCACCAGATTCAAGCATGAGCTTGCCATGGAAAATCTTCGTATCTTCTTGACTGATACATTCCCATGATGCAGATCCGATATGCAATTGGTGCCCACCGAAGAGCTTGCACTAAATAAAGAAACTGTCCCATAAATACATGAATGCGGGTAATGTTGTGGAGCAACTTGACAACCTTATTTCATGATCCTAGTTCTTCAATCGCTTAGGCCCGTCCTGAGTCTTTTGAATTGTCCCCACGAATCCACGATGGATTCCCCCAAATTCTCGAAAGCCAAGGTGTATGTTAAAACGGAATCTAAATTTTCTTCAGTCATTCATCCATATGGAAAACAAAATTTAATACTCTGTACTACAAAATAGCGATTAAGCTATCAAATTACCAGTACGATTTACAACTCTATAGTGAGAAGTTTACATGGTTTGGCATGTTATTTTTACCCGACAAACACTCGATAAGAAGCACATAATATTTTGATCTGTCGAGACACAAAACTCCACTATTAGTGTATTTCGTCATTGTAGATCTTTTCCCCAACGATAATTCCACTTCTTCGAACATGGCATGAAATAACGTCAGAGCACTACAGTAAATTGCTTCCAAGTACTCCAGTAGAATGCGCAAAGTGCAAATCACCATACTTCGAAGTATGTTCACAGTGTAAAATATCTCAAAGCAAAATAGAACCACACCGTGGCGTGGCACATACGGACATGAGCGACCAACCAACCTTCTAATTCGTCAAGTTGTCTTGATTCTCCACTTCCATTATCCCCAGTTTACACGTGGGTGGTCCTCGGCCATGGCGCCGCAGGGTTATGCAAAGTTATATTATTATATAACGGCATAACGAGGTCCATTGTTTTTATATAATAATGATGCATTCCATTTTATAACCCCACTTTTTAGTACTAATTTGGCATACAGAAAAGGGTCAAAAACTTTGATTTTATACTAAATTCAGTAATAAAGAGACTACTTTTTACCCGTTATTCCTCATCCACCCCTGCCCTAGCTTCCTCACGTTGTTTTTGTCATAGAAGGTAGGATACAAAAGGTGGTGTTAAGGGGTTGAGGGGTTAAAGTCATAGTATTCTATTGGTCAAAATCACTCAAAAGTGGGTTCAATTCTGGCTCTCTCTAACCCAGAACCCCCCTGTATAATAATATATAATAATGGCCTTTTTCTTGTAATAATGGATAAAATATAACAATGCTCCATTATACATAATTATTTCATCCCTAAAGGCGCGCATGGGAAACTGATGATTTTGACCCACTTTATTTTCTAGGTAGGCTTTTTCGGACTTTTCACATCTCCAGTCCAGCCTCCTCTTATTTTTTTCTTCCTCTGATGTCATGTTGTGAGGTCCAAGAATCGTCGGCTTTACACGCATTTCATGAACTCGTATGACTTCGGGGCTGGACTGGGGCCCCGCACAAACTTGCGTGAACTCGCTTAATATTAATCTTAAATTTACTGACTTCACTAGACGAGACGCGGGGGATACAAATGTGGAGGTTGGTGGATATGCACTCTAAATATAGCCTTGATAGGGCTGCATTTTGGCCTCGTTTTTATAATCGAATCTCGGAGTTTCGAGATTTCTTAGGAAAAGTGGAAATTTGAGTCCGATCTGGAATTAGATTTGAAAGGTTGAGTTCTGGGTAGGTACAGTACTAGACTTTAAATAATGGCCCACTTCCCGTCCGAACACCAAAAACAGCTAAAACTCACTACTTACACCTTACGATCCTACGTCTAAGTAATAGTAAAACATATTATTTTATTAGCTTCACCTCTTTAAATTTATAATATACCTAGAGTCTTTTAAGCTACTTTTTATGAATTATTAAAGTAGGTCTTATAATAGTAGAGCGCGTAAGGGTAGCGTATTTTTGGCCGGAAAAACGTCGGTTTTACATATAAATTTTAGAATTTCCGAATTATCCTCTCTTTAGTAGCCTATATAAAAACAACGCTATTCTAAAAGAAGATTCCTAAGAGTACAAGTTATTCTTCTTATTCTTTTTAGTAAGTGTATAATACAAATCTTTCTCTTAATCCTTATAGTTATTCTTTTATAAAGAAGCGCGTAGGGTAACTTTTGGTGTAAAAAGGCCTCTGGGCCATTACTTAGAGTGGGTAACTGTACTCTCTCTACTCCAACAATCTCTCCGGGGTAAAGACAGAAATTGAGCTCACACAATTTTATGGAATAGAGGAATTGTTCGCGTCTCATTTTATGGTATTTCTTGGTACTTCGTCCCAGGCCTATTAATTGTAGGTTTGCTAGGGTGGCTTTAGTGGAGAACCCCCGTAAAAGTTACAATTAATAGGCCTGGGACGAAGTATATACACACTTCTACAAAGAGTAAGCTGCAAATAAAGCCCCAGCTTTCCAGTGTTTGACGCAGCAACAGAGATAGACAGGTTTGTAGCTGAAACGCATTCTCATCACACACCCAGTAACCCAATCACCCCCCCCCTCCCCAAAAAAAACCATCAATACCTTCAAAATGGTACAATTCCAGGACCTAGCCACCCCAGACCCCAACTGGGCCGCACCAAATAAAATCCATCGAACCATCACCGCACTCCTGACTGCCAAAAAGACACCCACAGATACAGCGCAAGAAATCCATCAAATAATCACCACCGACACCCAAGAAGCATATCTCTCATACACATCCATCCCCGCACCAACAGCTTCACAGGTCCAAAATGGCGAGATCAGATACCCCGCGCCAAGCGATCTACTTCATTTCCTATTTCGCTGTATAGGCATGGCTGCGATGGAGATATCTCCCCATGACGCAGGGCAAGATCATTTAATCGCGATGCTTCAGGAACTGATGGCGATTCCGAGGGTGAACTTGCCTGATGCTTCGGGTGGGAAACTGGGGGAGGTGGAGATTTATTGTATTACGCCTGAGAATGGATATGCAGGGCTGGCGCAGTTACTTTGGGATTTGAATCAGAGTGAGGAATTTCACATCCTCTCCTCTTCTCTCTATGGAACTAATCACACTAGACATCTGCCGTCCCCCCAAACGAGATACGCAGGACGGAAGTAAGAATCTCATTCTGAATGCGTATATAAACTACTCCTCCTTCCTTGCCCGCCTCCTAGAAGCGGGGGTATGTGAAGTAACAAACCTCAGCGCTCTACTCACCGGTCCCTTCGCCTCAAGCAACAAATCTTTTACCAAGCCTCTCAGCTTCACAGGTACTAAAGATCCGACGGATATGGCGTTCGAATACGAGCCATATATATGTGCCGCAGCGCAATGGATTTTGTTTGCCCCCAAGGCACTGAGGGAGATGACGGAGAAGAGGGTTAGGGTGAGACCGATGGAGAAGCTGTTTACCCACGATTTGTGGGAGGCTTGGAAGGAGAAGTTTGGGGCTGTTGTGAGGGATGGGAGGTTTTGTAGGGAGGCTAGAGGGCTTGCTGGAGAGGTGGTTTCGAGGATGGAGGAGATGGAGAGGATGGAGACCCCGGATTTTGTGGTTGAGAGGTTGGGGTTTGTGAGAGAGGATGATGAGGATGATGATGATGATGACGAGGACGACGAAGAAGTAGATGGGAGTGAGGATCAAGATTAAGATGGCGAGGGAGAGGAATAGGAAGAGTTATGCTGATAATACCATGGTAAAAATTTGAAGACGGGGATGAAGATCAGAAACCCAACTACAGAGTAACTCGTCAAGATCCTTCACAGTACGACTCACGAGCCAACAAACAGACTCGAAATCTCTTTACGACTGCGTTACAAAACCGAGCACACCAAGGAAAAGAAGCTTATGGTGGATCTTTTGGCTCTTCGAGAACGCTTCGAGGAAGGGAATCGACTATTTGCTGTGGACCCAAGGCAAGGGAAACGTGTCTTTGAAAAGACATATACACATATTACCCCCAGGACATTTGATAAGAGTATGCCGAGCTACGACAAAATCAGGAAAATAGACCGGGCCGTAAGAGTTAATCAAAGTTGAAGGAGAAGATGTGACTTTCGACGATAATGGGATAGAGACTTTCTAAGACGCCACACAACACCATGCGATATATACNAAGGCTTAGTAAGCTACTCGGATGGTGGGATATATATCCCACCCCACTACTGCCATATGCCTTCAACACCACCACCACCAGTATCCACCATATCGTCAGCTACACTTTTGTGAGCTCTTTTGTGGAGGTAATGGTGGTCTGTTTTCGCTCCTTTTGCGTACGACGATTATTACTGCGCAACGATACTACGTCCTCAGAACGAATATATTCAGGTTGGTTCACTGGTACGGGAACAAACGCACGATTTTGGCTCCCCAAGCTCGATCCTCAACTACCGACGTGAACTGGCGTCGGGATAGCAGATTTGGGCCGGAATGTCAGTATTCGCCAGGCAAGGAGGGCTCTCTAGGTGTGGTTTTGGCCTACAAGGTTTTCCCACGCTTGTTACACAAATGTGAGAGGGGTGGATATGTGTGCAGGGCAGGTGGTGGATATCTACGAGGCAGGACGGTTTGGATATCAGGTCTTTAGCGGTAGATATGCCTACTCGCTACGAGAATAAGGATAGTCCTCCCTTGTTTCCTTGTCTCCTTCGTCTTATTCTTGGTTTTTCCCCCTTTTTTT
>LT855415.1:1089497-1132053 GCA_900184765.1 Hymenoscyphus fraxineus | reverse complement strand
AAGGCTTAGTAAGCTACTCGGATGGTGGGATATATATCCCACCCCACTACTGCCATATGCCTTCAACACCACCACCACCAGTATCCACCATATCGTCAGCTACACTTTTGTCCCACCCACATTCCCCTCGCTAGAAGGCTCGCCTTGCGATTTGGGAGGGTTTTGGACCCTAGTTGTTGTACTTCTTTGCCTATGTGGCCGGAATTATCGCCCTGCTCTATACTTTGTGTTTCACCAGATAGAGCCTTTGAATTGGTCTATAATGTGGTCAAAGTCCGAGAGGTGCTTGTTTATTAGCTGTATGCTTGTTTATAAGCTATATGCTTGTTTGTCCCACCCACATTCCCCTCGCTAGAAGGCTCGCCTTGCGATTTGGGAGGGTTTTTGGACCTTATACTTCGTGTTTCGCTAGATAGAGCCTTTTTAATTGGTCTATAATGCGGTCGAAGTCAAACTGCCCCCGCAAGGGGTGCGTNATATGTGGGCGAATTATAAGCTCTTGAAGCTAGCCAGCAATACAAAAGAAAACCAACAATAAGCCTCCTTTGATTAATGTGAAGTGTACCGACTGACGAGTGAACATAAATTAGCTAGAAACCCACACTCTTTACAACCTCGTACGAATAACAAAGAAACATAATATTCCACAACCAGACATAGACGACTCTGACGAGAGCGGAAAAAAAGAGAACGGCAAATTCCATTCAACGGTGGCTCTCTATATCATCGGTGTAGGATAGTGTCTACCAAACTTTCTACTAAACCACACCCCTCAACACAACACGGCTTATTCCATCCCCATACATAGGACTCTCACCACGAACCTTCCTGCGGAGGAGTCCTTACTCAGCCCGAATACGTCCGTCTGCTCTTCATTCTTCCTCCCACTGCGGGGTAAGTGGATCCTCACGACTTGGGTAAGCAAGCTGCCAACACATACGTACCGGGAAATAGCCGGGATACACCTCCTGGGAATACCCTTTTCTACAAGTCTTCTTCTGGTATACGTGTTTTTGGCTTTGTGATGTATCATTTGGTAGAAGTATATGTTTTTTCGGCGCAAGGAGAACGTCTAGCACGAGGGAATCTCCTTGTAGGGAGAGGACGGTTACAACAGCTTAACATCCTCACACAAAAAGCAACATCACCACACAAAAATATAAATATAAACCAGAGAACAATGAGGGAGGGAGAATAAGATATAAACCCAGCATCTAAGCTACTATACCCTCATCTCCACGTAGTTCCATCCACCACGCCTCCTTCCCTTCTCCACAAACATATTCACTTTCTAAACTACACCGAACATTAGCTTCTTCTCTCTTCTTGGAAAGCTGTTTGTCGACTTACTGAAAACAAATCGGCCGTCCTCATTCGCGATTCGCTCGGCGAGATTTACGTCCGCACCACAGCACTGTCCCTCCACGTTCAGGAGCTGGGCGCGTAGGATGGGGACGTTGGCGCCGCCTTCGATGGAGAAGGACATGCTTTGGATGGAGTTGGAGAAGCCTTGGCCGGTCCATTCGAAGTGGCCTGGTTGAGGTCGTTCGTTAGCTTGGAATGTTCGTAGAAGGAGATGAAGAAGGGAGTCGGCGAGGAAGGGAAGGGGGAGTGGAAAAGAGGGGAGTTCTTACCATTGTTGTTTGCAAGACAGGTGTTGAGATCCATCTCAGCATCTACCCAGTCGCCGTTGTTGTTCTGGAGACGGGCGCGGAGAATGTGGTTATCATCGACACGGATGTCCTGGGCGGTGCTGTGGAAAGACATTTTTGAGACGTAGTTTTTGATGTTTGATTGAAAGGAGTTTTTCAGATGGGCTTGTGAAGGAAGTCTTGGGTAGTGGTATTTGGCAGGTATTATATATACTTCTCTCCCTCTTTGTCAAACCACTCAGACTCCACTCGAAAAACCCACAACAACACATCCTGCATCGATCCAGAATACCAAATCATACACACACCTCCTATCCAATATCATGGCTATGTCACGCCTTAGTCCCAGAAGCGGAGCGGAGACCCTTCAACAAAACACCTGGCAAGCAAATGGAGGAGTGGTAGTGGCAGCTGCCGCTGCTAAGCGAGTCATTGAACTACTACGAGCCAATCTGTACAGCGAAGGAGAAATTCGGCATCCAAGTTTCAGCACGCGTTAGAACTTTTTACATGCTCGTAGAAGCTTCTTGACAGGCACGGACAATAATTTGGTGGTTGCGTTTCTGCGAGGCGATGGGGATGATGTGCTGTATTATGGGGAAGTGAACCCACCAGGTGGATTTTTGGCGGCTTGGCGGGGATTCTTTTTGGACCAATGGGTTCTTGGAGATGCTTGATCGAAGGTTTTATGGAGAGGATTGTGTGCCAATTATGTTTGTCTTTGAGCTGTGGAACCCTTGGGGATGCGGGGCGAATGAGGGGACTATGAGGTAAGTCGGTGAGGGGGTTGGTTTGGTTGGGGACGGCTTGACTTGACTTCATCCAGGTACCCAAAGCTTTTGAAGGCCGCGAAATAGCAAAGGACTTGCTTCCACTTTCATGTGAAATATGATTCAACTCCAAAAGGGTGATACATTCGAAGCAAATCTTCTTCAGTACTGATAGTAATAAGTCCTCCTTGTCCCATCAATAAGATCAATCGCATTCTGCCGTCCCAACGCCTCCATATCCAACTTCGCCTTATTAGCATTCACGGCATTTACCGCCTTCCTTCTCGCCGCCTCACTCAAGACAGCAACACTACGTTTGAGTTCCTCTGGCGGAGTAGCAGGCCATACATCCCTTGGAATATCACCCAATTCTCTCCATACTCCATAGTGTCTTAGTATCATATTCATACGCTGCCAACCCAGCGGGGTCTCGTCAGAAAACAGCTCAATGAATGTGATATCTATAAATCCACGAGAGGTAATCATTGGCGTCAACCCTCCAGATATGGGAGGCAATTGGGAAATAGGTGCGATGGTTCGGGTTTGTAGTTTGAACTCGATGCCGAAGGATTCATAGGTGGAGCGGAGTTCGTAGTCTGCAAGATCTTCGCCGTTGTAGGCATGTGGACGTGGTACACAGAATTTCTTCCCTAAGATTATTTGTTAGTTGTTGATACATAGTAAGAATTGGTAGACACCTACAAACGTCTTCTTCTCTCTTATATTGCTGAACGTCTAGGAATGCAGAGTATTGCTCTGGACTTAGAACTCCGGCTCTATTGACATCGACACGTTTGAATACTTCTGTCAGACAGGACTCTAAAAATGGCGTTGGCTTTCCAGCAACTTGTAAAGTTTGCCATTGAGTCGGAGAATTTATCCCTGAGTTTGAGCTCTGTTGGGGATTGTATTGAGCTGGTGGTTGTCCTGGGGTTATGGCTGGCTGCGTATTGTATTGCTGTGGAGTTGGGCCTGTGGGAAGTTGCTGTGCGTTATACTGTGGAGGAGTTGGCTGAAGGGCGTAAATTGGTGTTGAACTATATGTACTCTGAGGAGAGAAGCTAGGAGTTGACGATGGTTGTGCAGGAGCGTTGTTATTTTGGGTAGAATAAGCAGAAGAATAGTTCAAAACAGGCTGCGAGCTTGGAGGAGGTGGAGGAGGAACGTTTTGGTAGTTTAATGCGGGAGACGCGTAAGTCGAAGTAGAATTTGACTGGTAATTTTGTTGGAATTGAGGACTTTGATAAGAAGCAGGCTGAGGGGAGGGAGTTGGCTGCTGTGCAGAAGTTGGTGGAGGACCTTGATGGTATGGCAAAGCTGTCTGTGATTCTGGTCTTGGAGGAAGGGAAGGTGGTGCATTTAGAGTTCTTCTTCTTGCATATGGATTTGCAATGGGTATTGATGGATGCTTCAACTCTTTCAAAGCAGCGAAATCATGCCCGGAAGTGACGATAAGAGAGGTTTCGTGAGAAAGTTGGTGCGCGTGTGAAACATTGCCAACCATAAAACAATTTGTACACAAATCATATGGCAGAGAGCAGTCTTGACATCGTAAACGGGCTTTGATCTCTGGAATACTTTCAGAGCACGCACAGCACTGAAAGAACGACATCTCTGCCGATTTGAAGCTTTGAAGACAAGAGGTCGAAGAGGACGATACAACGAACGGGTCAGCCAAGTATTGATTTCTTTTTTGTAGCTGCAGACCTCAGCCGCAACACCCGATTCGGTGGGCAACTCATCGTGTGATTGGTATGAAGCCATAGAAATGAGAGACAGATCTCGTTATTGCAAGGACGAAAATAGCGTATATTCAAGGAGGAAGCACTATTGTAGAAAACAAGAAGGGAAGCGAAAGGTCCAGTAGCCGAGAACTAAAGGGGGACATGGACCATTGGCACAAGGGGAGAAGGCGTAAAGAACGGGAAAATGGGTTGCTTGACATTGCTTATACTCGTGGATACAAAGGGTGCCGATACTGAGGGTACTGTAACGTAGAAGACGTAAATATAATGAGTATAATCTCAAGACAGTATTCGATCCATCGGTTCCATGTCTTATTTCTACCAGGCCATGTATGATGCCAACTATGAGTGCTCTCAACTATACAAAGACACTTGACTGAACCGAACTGTTGGTGTTGTCGTCGGTGATGGGGCAGCAGGTGCAGGCTCCCCTGGAAGAATAGGGTGGGGTGCCCGACGTCACGACCTGGAGTTGGCTTGGGAGGTCAAGGTCTAGGCACCACGGCACCTGAAGTTATGAGAGCTGGAGCTGCAGCTGTCGCAACATCTCAATCCCACCAGATCCCATTCAACTCAATCACAACCGCATCTTCTGCAACCGCTTTCTCCTCCCCCATAAAGTCGCATCTGCCACTCGTCCACTTCAATTCCGCTATAACTTTCCATTAGACCTTCACACTCAAACGCAATGCCTCGCGCAAAAAGACCACTCTCCGAACTCGACCCAAACGCGTCAAAATCTACAGCCCGTCCGGCCAAACATACAAAAATTACAGACGAGAAAGAAGACTACTCGAAGTTAAAAAAGGTGGAACTGGTCCAATTGGCTCGAGATAGGAATCTGCCATGTGGTGGTAACAAGGAAGATCTCAAACAGCGGCTACAAGATTGTGATGATAAGGAGGAGAACGATGAAGAGGATGATGAGGAAGAAGACGAAGACGATGAAGTGGATGAAGAGGAAGAGCAACAAGAGTCGGCAAAAATAGGAGATGTTTTCAACCAACCCATCGACTACACCACGAAAGACAATAGCAAACTACGATTCCTCCTCTCTGATCGCGAATATTTCCCCGGCGCATTACTGAGAGATGGTATGACCCGCGAAGAAATGATCGCCCTCCTCCAACGCACACCCGCGGAATACGAATCCTTCACCATAGAGGAACTTTCTGAGAAGTTGAAAGCTCGAGGCCTAAGACATGCCAGCGACTGCGCGAAACAAGTCAAGATTGACAGGTTGAAACTCAACGATTTGATGGATCGCAATACAGCAGATTACAAAGACATGCAACTCTATGTGAGCCTCGATGTCTCCAATATGATGATAACAAGCGAGACAAAGAAACAAGAAGAAGCGAAAAACACCAATCCGTTTTCTTCTTGGAGTATAAAACGACTACAGAAATATCTGACCACTAATAAGCTGTCTCCAAATGGGAGCAAGGAGGTACTCACAAAACGGGCAGCGAAACACGACGAGAAAGAAATGAACAAGAAAATAAAAGGACTCCAAGCCAAACGAGACGCAGCCATAGTCAAACTCGAAGCCAGTATCGGACACCCATTAGAGTCTCCTACCATCTTCAATGGAAGGGAAAGTCAATACGAAGGTCTAGACCACCAAATCTTATCGAGGGGTAAAAAGCCAGCACAGCCCAAGAAACCCATCTGCGATTACGACTGGAGCGGTTCCCATTGGGCCTCAAGAACAGAGCGAGAGATTCAAAAAATATGTGAGAGGAGGGGTATGCCGGGGAGAGGTGCGGCGCCGAAAGCTGCGCAGTTGAAGTGGCTTGATACTGGGGTTGTTGAGTATGCCGATTTTTATGTTGGGGGCTTGACGATCATTTGCGAGGAGAGGGGCATCAAATATAAGTATGATGCGAAGAAGGTTGATCTTATTGCATTGCTGGAGGAAGATGATGAGCGGGAGTGAGGGGTTCGGACATGTTGGGATGTTTTATTTCGATCATCTCTCTATTTTGGATACTGTCTGTCTATCTTTTTTGGATTTTAGGAGCGATGGCGTATGGAATTTTTGAAGAGGGGTCTGCTGGATTTGATACCCATGTATTTGTTGTTACTTCTCCGGGCAATCTTTTTTTGAGGGAACAGGTTGTTTTATCGAAATGTCATTAGATAGCACTCACTATTTTGAACAAACCAACAATTACCTCCCTCGTATCTGTTCTAAAGTTTCCAACTACCTAAGACTATTGACCGTCTCATCCAAAATAGCCATGCTATCTAATTCAAATTACATTCAACCCCCTGTCAAATTGATTCACAAGTACCCTTTTCTTCGAATTCGTACCAGTCGCCATACAGGGAATGTTATTCTGGTCCGGCCATGCAATCTATCCATTCTTCCCGAACTATCGGGGTAGGTCTCTGATATCGAGGTGAACTACTTGGCTCCTTCTAGGATGGAAGAAAAGGGAGAGATGTTCTTATAGTGTCATACTTTTAGGTAGAGCAAGAAAAGTAGGGGTTAGTCTAGACAGTTGGATTCTAACAAACGAGGGGATTAACTGATTGGTTGATTGGTTGACTATGCAAATACGCTTATGGAATTATTTTTGAATAAGAAGTGAGATTGGTTGTATTACTTGCTAGCGCTACTCCTTCAAAGCTAACTGAAGGCATGAACCTTTAAGCGAGCCTAAAAGGAGGCGCTATAGAAATTCACCTAACATCTACAGTACATCCCACTCCATTACTTCAAATCATCTTAAACGAAATGACCCCATATTAACGCGCTTATCCTACAAGAGGTGACTTTTAAACTTATCGACATTTAGAAATGAGCTTTATCTTAGGATCCATAGCGATTTTACTAAGTGCTGCAATTAATGATCTTCAACTATAGTAGGTTAACAAACTTCCTCTCAACTTAGAATCTAACATTACCCTTGGTTCACTTGACACTTACTGTAATTTGTCTCTTACCTAGTACCTACTGCCCGGTTCTACTACTGTTCTGTATTTATTAATTAATGAAGACGGGAGGTGTACTTAAGATCAAGATAAAATCTAGGATTCAGGAATTGTCTTGTCGGAAAGGCTTTGTGCGATATACGGAGTAAAATCCTTACTATGATCAGTGTGTGGGAGTGTAATCGTAGAGATTGAAGAGCTGGAGGGCTATTGAAGAAATTATTGGAAGGAGTTAATGTTTTACTTCTTGGTATATATTTATTCATAATCTTCTTCTGAGGATTATGAGGGGAAATATAATGAGCCTCTTACTACGACTATTCCAGGTGGTTTATCCAATTAACGAACTAGATTCTGCCTTAACCTCTTCAGCGCCGCATTTTCAGTTTCTTCAACAATGTTGTTTCATGGACCGACTTTGAACGATCAGGAGACCCACGGACAAGCGAGGTCAAGGGCTCTTCGCCATCGAATAAATGATATCGATGTTTCTAAATGCAATTTTAAACACAATTTCTGTAGTACAATATACCGCACTCTCTTCTAGACTTTATCTCAAACTAAACGTGACCCCAAGCCACACAAATTACTCAAAGCAGCCCAGTTTCGTATTAAACAGCTTGTAGTTTCCCAAGATCCACAAGACTTGTAAAGGAAGAAATAAACCATCCCAATCCGATTAAAATAAATGTAGTCTCAACCATGCACGGTACCTTTATTCCATATCACTCTTTTAGTTCTCCTCATCTTCCTCATCATCGCCCTCCAACAGATCTGCTTCAGCAGCCGCAGCGTCAAGCTCCTCTTCAACATCGATTCATTCCTCCAAGTTCCTCTTGTGCGTTCCACATGGCTGCCCTCCGGCACAAGTAACCGCATATTCACAAGGATAACCACCACCACAAGTTCTTCCCGGGTAGGGAGGTCCATCCTGGGCACCTCTTCCCTGGGCGCTTGGTCTAACCTCAATAATAGCATCGGAAGATGGGGTAGGAGACGCAGTAGGTGTCAGAGGAGGCTCCAGTTCAGGAAGAGGCTCTTCTGGAGTCACTGTCCCACCAGTTCTTCCCATGGGTGGAGATGAAGAAGTGATAGACTCCGGATCTTCTATAGTAGTATCCAAATCACTCTCTTCGCTCGTTGTAGGCCCCATAACTCGTCCCTGGCGCGGTGGTTCTTCAGGGTCGTCTTCTGGAGTCCCTGCAAGAGGAATACCCCATCCGTTGTCCTCTCTTGCCCCGGAGCCACTGACTCGACCTCCTCTGCCCTGGCCTCTACCTCCCCTTCCCTGGCCTCTACCTCCTCTTCCCTGGCTTCCTCCTCCTCTTCCCTGGCTTCCTCCTCCTCTTCCGTAACCCCCGGAATGGGATCCACCATGGTGAGATCCGACATGATGGGATACGCTGTGTCTTCCGCCTTCCTCCTCTCCTGAAGTAAGCGAATCCCCAAGATCAAAAAGGTCGGAGTCAGAGAAAAAGTCTTTGAATGGATGCTTTTTCCCTTTTCCAATTCCAAAACTGCCCTCGAGGTCACCACCGAAGTAACCCTCGAAACCTGCCTTCTCGCTTCGTTTGGGAATAGTGGATGCAATGACGCTGGAAGTCAAAGTGAGAGTTAGAGCGGTGATGGGTTGAAATTTCATTTTGGAGAATATTTTAGACAAGAATTAAGTGTGCTTGTTAGCTTGTTGGATTTTTGAAGGAGTGTGTAGATTGATCAAAAAATGAATGTAACGAGCGAAGTGAAAGGAATGCTTGGTCTTGGTAAGTTGAGGGGAAAGTTTCCTGTTCATATAGCACTAATAGATTGCATTCCACATGTAGCCACTGAACGCACTAATATAAACATGAGAAAACGGACTTCAATTCCGTGTCAATCGCTTCGAACTTTTGGTAAATAACATTCCAGAACAACAAAATTGACCTCGGCTTCCGACCTGATTGATGCGGGATTAACATCCGGTCTGTCAAGCTATTGTCATTGATTCACGAGTAAACAAGTAGGCGAATGATTGATAGAAAGTCATTATGTACACAAAGGCCCAATCCCGTTTCAGGGAGAGTACGAGTAATGATACTTGAATTAATAGAAAGAGAAAAAAGGCTTCCATCTCAAAACAATCTCTCCCCCATCCTGTCCGTTCCTCCTCTGCTTCTCCAAAAGTCCACAGCCAACTGATCCACCACTGTCACTTTCCGCTACATTCTCTCACTCATAATCGTCTCCTTCATAATCGTCTTCTTCATCAGCATCATCTACGTCGTCATCATCGTCATCGTCACCTCCTCCATAGGCTGGCTCTTCTTCTTCTGGGGCGGGTCCATCCATAGATTGAACTTGTATATCGTCACTCTCTTCCACGACCTCCCCTCCTTCTACATCCTCTTCTCCACCATCATCAGATCCCTCCTGTCTTATGCCTAGCCCGAATTGGCCAGCTAGTCCAGCTGCGCCATCAAACTGTATCCCTTCATCATCATCTTTTGGCGCGTAATCCGTATATGCATCTGCGCCATCAAGATGTATCCCTTCATCATCATCGTTTAGTGCGTAATGCGTATATGCATCTGCTTCGCGATCCGAATATGCATCCGCGATTCCATACGTAGCAACGTCCGGCTCGTCGTCAAGCTCGTCGTCAAGCTCGTCGTCAAGCTCGTCGTCAAGCTCGTCGTCAAGCAGGCTTTCCAAAAACCGAGGTCCATGAGTATCGGCATCTCCATTCCCACCAAAGCCAAAGGGAAATTTCTTGCCAGACTTGGAAAGGACAGTAGGGTGTTCCCGTTCGGCGGGGAGGACACCAGCAATGGCAGTAGAAGTGAGGGCAAGGGCAAGGACAGTGGTAAGTTGGAACTTCATCTTGACGATTGTTGTTTGGTCGGGTGTTAAAAGAATGACTGGGGATGAACTATTGATCTCTTGGCTGAAGGCTACTTATAAAAAAGATTTTAAGCTCTAGATAACGCCTTTACATAGCACTCCTAGATTAAATTCCAGAACCTCAAGCGCGCTCGCGTATTCTCCTATTGACTTATCCCCATTCCAGACCATCTAAGCCACCAGACTTCCAAATTCCAGTCCGACAGCCCAGGCCCCAGAATACATTTCCACGTTGATTTCCCACATGTTCTCCCCATCCCTTGGTGAAATTGGTAGATTAATGAGTCAATTATGACTGCCATGCTCTGAGCTGTGTTTTAAAAGCTTTTGATAGACGCTGGAGGAGATTGGGTCTCATTCGTTCCGGCAGTTTCCGTAGAAAGGGAGTAGACAGTGTATGAGTTCTAGATAGCCCAGATTGTCAAATAAAGCGATTGCAGTAGATATCCCCAGCTATCCAGGTCTTCACGAAAATATTCTCGTAACAAAAGTTTTCAAGAGAGCTTTGAAGGGCAACGATGAGACAAACTGTTCTTATTCGAAATATACTGAACTTTAGAATTGAGGATAAGTTATCAAAAGGGCCACTTCTTGCAGCCAACTCCAATTTCTCCAATTTCTCCATTATTTCATCACATTCTCCATCCATGGATACACAGACCCATTTGCCAAAGGATAACCCATATGTAGAGCGTCCTTGAAAAACCTAGTTCCGGAAAAATCAGCGGCTTTTCCAAAATCCAACCGGGTACAGTGAGGCTTCGTAGCATACCTAGCTTCTTTGGGAGTTCCGTATTCAAAAGGTAACATTGAATCTTCAATCGGCATCAGCCCATCATTCATTCCCTAATAGATAATTAGCGAGTATCCCTAAACTCAACTTGGATAACTTACATTAATAAACAATAACCTCGTCGAAGGTTTTTCCAAGATCCGGTTCTCAAGCAAAGAAAATTTCTTAACCGCCTCATCCATGTAGGTTTCGAAGCTTTCATAACCATGTTTGAGCGCAATCGCCGGACCAAGTCTAGAATGATCAGCTCTATATCGCCCAATGCCCGGAAAAGACTTACGCAAAAGGATATTCATGACCATCAGCCTTCTCGAGCCATTCTCTGGTAAAGAAATAATGTGTTCCAGCACCCTGAGCTACAACACCTCTCAAATGATCTTTGTGAGTATGAGCAATTCTTGCCGCATAGTAACCACCAGTACTTAGTCCCCACACCATAACCCTTTCCATATCGAAACAACCTTGCTCTGCTATCCATCTGAGGAGACTGGTCCAGAGTCTATCAGTGCTTTCAGGATCACTTGGATCGGCTGGACAATCTGCCGTTCCAGGAACTTCAACCATGATGGTACTCCATCCACGCTTTAGGAACTCGTCACTACGCTGTGTATTATCTGGGCGATAACCGTCGAGGCCTGTGAAGAGAAGGACCACAGGGGGTTTCTTATTTTTTGACTTTTTGGTGGAGAGCCGCATGTATACCGGAATGATATCTCTATCTGCGCCTTTTTTATCCACGAAAGGGCTATAAAGATGAGATTTTGTGCAAAAAAAGGAGTTGGGATTGATCTTACATATCAATCTCTTGAACGGGTTCATCCCATTCACTTCCAGCTTTCATGTAAACTTCCTTCTGTGCAGTCCAAGCCTTCCATTTCACCTCAGAATTCACCTTGGGAAAGGAAGTGATATAAGGAAATCTCGAAATGCGATATAAACAAGCAGCTCTCAAGTAAAGTGCAGAAGCCGCTTCAAGATTCTTGTAGGCTGCCAATTCGTCACCTTGTTGGGTCAATTTCTCGGCCATAGGAAAGAAGGCTTCGGTATACTCGTCTCCATAACCATCGTTGATGCTGTTCTATGGAAGCTGTCAGCTTTTTGAGATTTAGCTAGGAATGAAATCAAACAAACTTCTATGAGGTGCAAAAAAACCGGTTCGAAATCCTCGAATTTCCCGTCGTGGAAAGGGTAAACACTTTTGGTGCACTTTTCATGTCAATTAGTGCCTATATCCCGTCTGGAAGCTTCCTTTTGGACCAACTCACTGGAAATTTCCATTTTGTTTCCCATCTGCAAGAAAGTTAGTATCATATGTCTTCCCGATCAAAACAAATTACCATCAAAGAAAAGGGGGTTTTGGTTGGAGCAAGTGAAAATAGGTGTTAATAATACAATTCCTTGATTCCATTATGATGTGGCATTCGCGCGTCAAATTTTTCACCAAGTATCCAACCATCTCTGCCCGAGGCATTATTACTATGAGGCATCGAATTCTCTATGCTCCCCATGTTTGCGTATTTTCAAGCTTTTGTCTTGGTTTCGTACTTTTACTCCAGACGAAAAGGTTTCAGCCACAAGCAACAATTTTTCAAAATGAGAAACACAACTTAACAAAACGCGAATGGTGAATGTGTAAATTTCTTCTTCGTGAATTTTAATAGCTGTAGAAGAAGCGGATGTCCGTATTTGCTCGGACTCCGCTTGGGGTTGATACGAAGGATCAGAGGCGGGAGAGGAGTTCCGTCCAATCAGATTTCATGAATCGATATAGCCTCAAAAGTAGTACCATTTAACCTATCACGGCACGTGCATGGATGCACACGGCCGTAACTAGTGATGCGGCAAGCAATACTCCTTCGATATGCTACAGTTCCCAAGGTGTATTTTCAGCTGAAGAGCGGGATTGTTTTATTTCAGTAAGACCTAGACTCTCTGAGACCCACTGTTTAGCGAAAACCTCCAATCAAAAACTGGATTGGAGGAAAATAGATATTCTGTATATTCAGCCGGAATTCCAATTGGTCCATTTAAACTCCTTCCAGAAAACAAACAAGGGGGGCAGTAGGTTGCAATGCATATAAGCAAATCTCGGTCGAATTCACAGACGGCCAAAAAGGTGCTCTTAAACGAGTTCGCGACAAACGTGCTCTCAATATTACCTGAGTACTTTGTAGGTCTGCGCTGCGTGGTATCATAGCTCCTCATCTCGGTCAGTTTAACTGTTCTCGACTCTAGATCCGAGCCAATTGTTGCTCGCAGGACGGGGAAAATGGACGAAACTAGGCACTCGGTACAGTTCGGATTTTATTGAAAAGTCGTAAATAGAGTTGGGAGGAAGTCTGTGCGAATTAGAAGGACAAACGCTCTTAGGGCGGAAAAACGAGCGTATGTCCTCCTTAGAGAAGCCTCTCTTTTTTCAATATCGTAGCGCTACAGTAAACTACAAAAATAAAACAACAAAATTCGAAGAGAAAATTGAAATAATGATTAACTCAATTTCGAGTTCGCTAGTGGTCTTTATAAGATTTCATGCTTTGCGAGCGTCCATAATCAGTTCTTTGATACTACGGTAGGGGCGCACAGAGAGGAAATACGGTCGGTTTCCCAGCCTCTTAGGAGGATCGGGCAGGAGACCAAGCGATTGGATTTTACTGTATTGTATTATTTGTCGGATGGTCAGACCTGAATTCTACAGGGCACTTTGTAGTCTCATATTGCAAGCCAGCGCTGTGTCCTTCGGGATTGGGTAACTCAATGGAGCAACAATTGACAGTTTATCCAAAACATTTTTTAGTATTCTGCTGTATACTCTGTGCAGACGAAGAGCGGGGTATGTTGTATCAAGACATCCGGCTCTCTGAGACCCGCTGTATAGCGGGAACTTTCAATGACTACCGAAGACGACAACACTGCTACTGTACTAAATCAACCTTATTAACGCGGACGTGAACCACCCGAGTGAACGAGCTTTAGCGAGGGAACGACGTGGTTCACGTGAGCGTAAATTACTTTAGACAGCTGGAGGCTAGCGATATCTCAGATTAGACTTTAACCACGGGAGGTACCCGATTGGTTGAATCCTTACGAGGGGCGGCGAGAAGCGGCAGAACGTCTATTTAAGGTAGGGAGGGACACTAAAACTACTACTACTACTACTCTCGCGCCCGCATCTAGCTAGAATCGTATTTAGAAGATATATTAATCGTACATAAATATCCTAAGCATTCAGGCTATATTCTAGTGTTCTTACGATGCTATTACGATATCTGTAGCTAGAATTCTATAGGGTAGAGGCTAGAAGAGTACGAACGTAGATTTTGATAGGGTGGCAGGTGTGTGTCGCTTAACACGTGATTCGCCTCGTAAGTACGTCTCTTCCTAGGTAGGTAGAGGTAGTATAATTATTAAAGCTCACGTTCGCTGTAAAATTACATAAAAAGGAACGAATTTATGTCAACGTATCTCGTTCCATCGGTCAAAAGTGTATAAGCGACGTAACAGCCACGTTTGGGACGAATGGCATATTCATTCGAAAGTTAAGATTAGCTAATCGATAACGTTCGTGCGCTAATACTTGGGCCTCTGTGCTCTTATTCTAGTGCTTTGGCTTGTGATATGTTAGAAGTCAGTTGATAGAGGAAGGGGTGAAGTTTCGCCGTTTCGGATATACTGTTACTAGTATAGTAATAGGATAGAGAGATTAACTTATCCTACAGTATACTGTTCGATTTGCTTTTCGTCCTAGGTATAAAAACGTTAAAATCCATTCGATTTAACATAGGATTTTCAGTAGAATATATATATCGACTAAAATTTAACGTTTGTTATACCATGGAAAAAAGGACACCCTCTGTCTAGGATATTGTACTGTATCCAAGCTGGATTCCCAAAGTTTCTCTAGTCACTTTGAGCCTCTCCTGGATACAGCGCGGAAGAACCTGTACCGAATCGCGGGAGCCAACCCAAGTGTAATTTTGGAGCCTAAGGGCTTGAGAGGTGGTGGCCTAATGCTGCGAGGAGCTTGGGCATAGTGATCTTCTAAAATGGTGGCTCAAACAGGACACTGCCATAACTGGTTAGAGTTAGCTGAAAGGGCACTATCTCTCACCAACCCCTTCTCGGCATCCAACTCGACATGGGATTTCCTTTCGACATTCGTAAACTCTACAATCCCAATACCATGGACATGCCATGCACAGCCCAAAACTGCAGGAACTCCTGCAAAATATCTGCGCCGAAGCCAGAGGCTGAATGAATGTGATTTTAGCCAACAACCTCTACCACGCCTCCCAATTCATACACCCAAATTTCGCGCTCCTACCCCTTTTCAGACGTCATCGACTACCCACAGCCACCTTACAGTCGAATATTGGATAGGCCTCGACAAATAGAGACAGGGATACATACCGGGTACTTGCTTCGATGTATAAGGATGGCACGTTCTATGACGGGGATTTCCCAGGTATTATGAACCAACTAAAGAACTGGAAACTTCCGTCTGTGGGATGCGAAGGCCAATGAACTTAATTCCCGCCTTAACCGGGATAGCATCGTCGATCAGTGGTGGGTCGCAGTATGAGGAATATTGAAACCAGTATTGATACTCACTACTTTGCTCATCGTCCTTGACTATCTGGAAATAGAGAATGACTACCAGAAAACAACTGCACCCATTCTACAGTAGAAGCACACAACTGAGCGGAAACATGCTTCAAGTCCTAGATGATACAGCCCTGGAGTATTCTCAATACCTAGTTTGGTTCTATGTTCCTAAAAGTATTTTTACTATGTTCACAAGTTCAGATTATCAAATTTCTTAGATCACTTGTGATTGTAATTAATCTGACCTTTCAATACAAAACATTATTCTGAGTGCATCCCAGCCCTCCGAGACGCCATTTCATCTCTATTGTACATTCCCCTCCAACCAATCTAGTTGGAGTTGACAGTTTATATACATTCATGGGATATCATATTCTTGAATCCGGGTTGCTTTTGGAGGCAACATTCAGCCTTCCACAATCGCGGCTCTGGTTCTTCTCTGCATTCTCGAGAGTGTAGATACCTACAGCCGATCATCCTTGACCAGGGCTGAGCTCTCTTATTGCGGTGTTTGGTATTCGTACAATTTGCCCCCTTCTTCCCTGCCAGTGGTTGATCCCTGACTACTGTTTTTTCTTAAGGGGGTTTCAATGCTCGCTCGCTCGCTCAAATAAAATGAAGAAGGGGGAAAAAACAGCTTTACCATTCCCGTGGTAGTTGTGGCGGTCTATCTTCTGGAGCCATAGATTTTGACGATTTCGCATATCGACTTGGCGCCCTACTTTCTCGATACTCTCTCTCCGTTGGCGCATACTCGTATTCCCTCATGACTGGCTTTCCCTCCACTGGTGAAATGTAAGGCTCTAATCCAGACAACGTGTAGAGTCTCAATCCACCCGGTGGTGGTGGTGGTGGTCTTGTGGATCTATGGGAATTGCTTCTCGAATATGGGCTGATTGGTGACCCGTATCGTGATTCCCTTCTCGGGCCCCATGCACGAAGTTGTTTTTCGAGGTCATTCTGTTTTTCTATCAAGGGTGCAAGGTCATCATCGGGGGATTTATCTTGGTGTCCGTTGACCTTTTCATACTCCAAAAACTTCAGGATTTTGTACAAGCCGGCCGCTAGAAGTGCTCCTGCGAAAGGACCAAACCCTGGATCCAAATGTTAGCAGTTTTCCTACAAACGCTGTGTCATTACTACATACAGTAAATCCACTCATATGAGGGGAATGATGACTCCACTACCGCGGGGCCAAATGCTCGTGCTGGATTCATGCTCGCGCCTGTCCAGAAAATTGCCATTGTGTGGCAAACAAAGAGTGCCAGTCCAATGGCAAGAGGTGCGATGAAGGTTCCTTTTGTTTTCTAAAAACCGTTAGATTAGATGACAACGAACCATTGAAGCTACATACCTCAACCGCAACCATTAGGATGGTGAAAATGAGTAAGAAGGTCGCGAGCAGCTCTGTGAAGAAGCCTTGTACATCAGAAATTCCTCCACCCAGACCCACTGCAAAGTGAATGGCTTTTTCTTGACCCGGTAACATAAGCTTGATGGTAATTGCAGCCAACATGCCACCACATAATTGGGCAGCAACCGCACATATCGCTCTGCGTTTACATTAGCATTACCTCCATAACCATGGGACAAAATAGTCTTACGTTATGAGATCCGTTCCACCAAGAACAACCACTGCTAACGTTACAGCCGGATTGAACGCCGCTCCACTGACTCGGAGGAAGATCCAGACGTTCGTTGCGAGACTGAGCGCAAAAGCGAAAGATATATACAGAAATCGAGAGGCATCTGGACCAGCGACGGTAGCATTCGTCGACGAAGGTAGATTTACTGTCTGGGCAGCGCCAAAACCAAATAATAGAAAGAGGAAGGTCCCAACGAGTTCTCCGATTGTTGATACCAGCAGGTTTCTAGCGAATTTCGGGATGGGCATATTCAGGCTGACCACCTAGCTCTGGAGGATGTATATGCGGTATTCAATGGGTTTGCCGGAATAAACGCGCGCGTGAATGCAAGGCAGTCGACTATACAAAAAGATGGGATTTCTGAATGTGGATTAGCTGGTTATGGTCAATAGAACTGAAATGGGCGATATCATGTTTGTCAAGGAGTACTGTTTGGCAAGAATGTGGGAATAGTGAGTCTTATGGTCTATTTTGAATCTTATCCACTTTGGAGAATCAGACTACGTCGTCTCATACTTTGCATAAGAATGATGTAGAGGCTCGAGAGCAGCCATGCTTCGGATTGAAACGAGACAGAAGAGGTAAATTGTGAAATTCCATGCTAAAGTCGAGTGCGGAACCTTCCCTGGATTGATGGAGCAAACGTTGAACTCAAACGCCTCCGGCGGGAGGAATTTGTAGTCCGCATTAGGAAGGTCATTGAAGGTGTTGGGAGAGCTCAGATTATTCAAGGGTGGGCCCTGTTTAGTATCTCAGCGTAGCCCTACCTTTTCATTGGGCATTGCCCTTTTCTTGGCTGCAGTTCGGGTAGGTTTCAAGCTCGTTAGGGTGGTGAAGTTTAGCTCGACCATGCGAATCAGTTCAAGCGAGGTGGAAATACTCGGACGATTTTTCCCCGCCCGCCAAAGATACTAAACTAAACAATACAAAACTGAAGTTAAGAGCAATACACATTAGCACGGAATATTGTGAACTTGGAGAACTTTCTTTTCCATAGTTTTTGCAATCACATTTGGAGGCTGAATAGTTAAGCGAGGCATTAGTGCACCGAGTCAAAAGCGCCCGCGTAATTCTACCCCTTTTGTACTGGTAGAGATGGGATGAGAGCTGATCAACAGTTAACCTCGTAATTTTCTTACATCACTCGCAGGCTATGGGATGGTATACCCCTTGCTGTATATGCTGTAAGTTCGCCTCCACCTCCTGTATCTGGTTCCGATGGGTTTTATATCTCTGCTTCTGGCTCTCGATCTTATTGGTTTCCTCGATCCCTGAGATACCGTACATCGGGTTGTTGACCCAACAACCGACAAGCATCAGCGAGTGAAAATTCGGAGGTTCTAGACCGCAGGAAAAGTATACGAAATCGCGAGATGGGATGTCAGGGCGAGGACACTGGACAACATGGCCTTTAAAGTACCAGCTTTTATATCAATCCTATACCCTCAACGCTTGAGATATATCGCAGTATTGTCATAGCGCATTTCCTTCCAAGCCTCCTCGCATCCAAGTATCTGATGAGCTTCTCGGGCCTCAAAAGCCCAAAGAATTGAGAGATTCAGCTGGAATTGATAATCAAAAGCATGTCTGAAAATAATGCTTCTCTAAATCTTGACTAGCAGATTCCACCAAATTGTCGTCAACCGACGTCACAAAGTGGTCAGTACTCAATATTATTCAAGGCCAGTCCTTGAAGTCCTTAGCAATCGGAGACGTTTAGACCTCCGAAAATACAGGTGACTCTATCCCAACAAGCATTGCCAGTAAGTAGCCGCCATTATAACGTAAACTTTTCGCCTTCGATTCTTCGTGCCAAGTCTTCTGTATCCATGTGATTTCATTTGACGCATCTTTCGGTCGTCATCGACTGATATCTTATGTTAGCAATTGAAAAGCCAGAGGCCACTGCTTATCATCCATGATTTCGCTTGGTTGGATCCATTGGCGTCGCCTTACCAGTTGATATCTCACTAGTTGCCTCGACTATTGATGTTTCCTTTGCAGCAGATTCCTGTTTCGATTCATGAAACTAACCATGCCAATGAAGAAGCAGGTACGGCGGTTGGACTGGATATGAGAGTAATTCCCGGTTACTGCAACAATTTCGCCCTTTTCCCGTGCAGTAATGCAAACCATTTGGGATGAACTTAACGCTATGAAGAAAGTTGCAATTAATCAAGGCATCAATAACTTGTGCCTGTTCTGAATCGTGCCATGCTTTGCAATGCTAGAATAGTTAATGTGATGCCGTAAGATGGTTTGCTACTGTAGTCTCCAAGAGCCACGCAATTTCTAAGAGGCTTCAGCAAATACTAGAGATCGAGGTATTCCTACACTTGGAATGACATAGGCTTAGCTATCCTGTCATACTGTCGACAACGTCACTTCAGAATTTTCGAATGTACAGTGGTTCAACTTTATTATATGACACAAGAAAAATAAATTGCATCTCTTTGCTTAAAACCACATCGCCACGCCCCCACATGCCGTCAGCGGCAAGTTAAGCTTGAATATCCGGTTGCAATCTGGGCTTTGTCCCCTTTTTATCTTCTCTTACAATAACGACAGAAGATTGAGGTGCTTTGAATAGGATGTAACATGATAAGAAAGAAACACAATACGAAGTAACCTTACCAACCTCTTCGCCCTATCCTCAAGGTCTTGGCATTGTTTTAGTGCCACATTCCAGGATTTTGGCTTATTGAAACATTCCACATCAGGTCCTCCATGGGCTGAAACCACCCAGCCAGAATTTAAGCGTTCCAGAGCCAGGAAAAGTCTTGGGTACTGTGCAGGAGTCATGTCAAGATAAGTTTGCAATCTGAGCGTGTTCAGATGAATTTTGAAGGTTTTCGCAAATTCCCATGAGGTTTTCAGTTTCTTTAGTATTAATTATTAGGTAAATACTGTATGTATTTTGGCGTTGCGAGTTACATGTGACCTTTTAAGAGAGGACCAGCTATATGAGAACAAGCAATTGCTGATCACTTAGTTAGACTTTTACTCAAAGGTTATGTACTTATCAGAAACTACCTATAGAGCCTATTTATAATACTTTCAATAATTAATCCATGTGAAAGCCAGGTTGTCTGGTTCTAATTGTAGCATTCTAGGATCTGCCCTTGAACTACTTATGCTGAAGTAACCCTTAATACCCTGTTTTGATTAATCAGAGTTTAATAATAGCTATACCGGAATGATCAGGGATACTACTATAGTAGTTGCTATTATAGTAGTCTAATTTAACAATACGTCCCTTTTACGTCTTGGATAGGTATAGAACAAGTGGCGTGGTAAGTGTAGATTAAAGAATGAAGATTAGAATGTGGTAAATAAATAACACAATAATATGTTAATCTATATATAGGAATACCCTTTGCTCTTTCTTACTTTCTATTAAAGGAGATGTGGAATGCCAAGAGTACCAGGACGACTGGAAAGCTACGTACCTAATGTTGGTAGGAGCCAGGGTGATTTAGCCCTAGAATAAGCTCCTCGTACTTGCAATCCTCTCAAGTGAAACCTTGTTGCATTTGCATATGGATGGTGCAACTAGCCAGACTTCTTGTTCTGTGTGGGGGAAACCACTGGTCAGAACCTACTAACAAGACTTTCGTATATCCATTCCAGACAATGACGTGCCAAGTAAGTGGAAGCGGCACATGATCCAAAGTGAGGCACGAATTCATGGAAACATAGCCTGGTTGGTTAAATGACTTTCTTATCCCTTAATGCCGTATATATAGATCAGGGATTTCAACTTTGCGATTTCTGAATTAAGCGAGAACTTCTAAGAACAGCTGTTATTTAAGTATGTCTATATTGAGAAATAATAAATGAGGTGAGTGGTTAGATTAACTGTAAAATACCCAACTTTCAAGTATACTATATAGGGTTCGGGTCGAGTTATTCTATACTATTTAGTTGTACTAACGTTATAATAAGCCTAAGTACTGGCCTAAGTACTAAGACCAAAAGTCGCGAAATTAAAATCTGTCGCTAGGAATATGGAAGGCTAGGGTGCCAGAAGAGTTGATTTCAGACAACCAGGGAGCTATTTTCTGTAGGTAGGAGTCTTGCTTATTTCCCCTGGCATATACAGTTGACCTCTTTACCACTGTAATCAGAAGCAGACTGCTTCAGACGACGAAGTTGACGGATTGCAATTTCCGAGATTGTGACGGTCGATTTTTCGTCCCTCTTCCTATCTTAAATGGTGAAAGCGATTGTTGGTTCGTGTTTGTAGGGGTGTGTAGAGGCGTGGCAGTGGGTGGGGTCTATTGACTTGAAGCTGGCGGGGAATATCAGTCTTAAAATAAAACTCGACCCTTCCTGTGTACGCTCCGATTCCTATATATACAGGTTCTATTCAATGAAAACCACTGGTTAGATTAGATAATAACAAACTCCCATCTCCCCTGCGGTACATGTCCCACGAGAAATGTATTTGGCCTACTTAGGGGCGCGTAAAGTGGTTTCTAGTAAACCCTATTACAATATTTTATTTGTATTATATAGAACTTCTAAAAAGGTAAAGAGAATCCCATGTAACCCTAACAATCTCTTATTTATAAACAATACGATGTCTAGCCAAAAGCCTCGACCCTGAATTCTTCTGATGAATTTTTATAAAAGGAGACGCGTCTAATGGAGGGGTTCGCTAAACACGAAAAAAACAGCTTGGCGGGATAAGGACTTAGGAGGAGATACCAGCGTGAGAACAAACTAATCACTTAATCAATGGTTATTTAATTAAATTATGATTAAATTGATTAGATTTAGATTAGGACCTTCGGTTGATTAAATAGATTAAGAGGCGTTTATTTAATCTAATTAATTAGATCAATAGTATATATTTTAAAGTACTACTAATATACTTAGAGAAGCTTTTAAAAGACTAATAAAGAGATAAAACAAAAGAAAAGAGCTAGTAGATAATATAAGGAACGTTCCTATAGCTTAGGAACGTTCCTTAATTATAAGGACATTCTATATAATTAAGGAACGTTCCTTAATTATATAGATATTCCTATAGTAAAACACTTTATTATTCTTATCTAAGAACGTTCTTATAGACAAGAAATATAAACAACATATATTATAGTACAATTTTTAGTATAGAGCTATGCCGAGACTTATTCCTAATCTATAGGAACGTTCCTAGTAAAGATAAGTACAAGGGGCTCTCGCTTAGCTTCTACGTAGTACGCCGNTAGATTATATAATTAATCAAGCGATTAACCCTGATTAGGAGGTCGAGTTGATTAGAATAACTAAGATTAAGACCCTATTAGTTAATCTATTCTATTCAATTTTTACGCTGGGAGATACTCTAGTATTCCTACATACAATCAACAATAGCAAGCAATACCTTTATCTTAACCCTCACTTCAAAAATCCACACCTAAAAATCCCCCCAAACCCCAGGAAAACCTCTAATTCCCTTTTCTACAACCCACTACATCATACACACATCCTCCACTTCCACAACCCATCCATCACCACACCACTCCGCCTCCCATGACACTCTTCCCTTCCCTCCCCACACTTAACCCTTAATCCTCTCCTCTCCTTTCACAACCTCGCTATACCCGACTTCCTCCCATCTTACCTCATCTCATCTCACCCTATCAAAAGTACTCTAGCCAACTAACCAACTAACCAACTACTCAAGAAACCTCACATAAGATCTCAGAGTTCGAAAAGTCAAAATGGGGAGTTTCTTTTATATAAATAAAGATCTTCGATTTTTCGTATCATCTATTTATACCCCGTACTCCAGTAGCCAATATTCCCATATACCACCCCGAAATCCCATAAAACAAATTTCTTTATCTCCCCCAACCACCCATCTTCTTCCCATAAATACCCCAAATTAGACACCCATTACCTCACCTCACCCCGATCCCCACTCAACCAATCCTCCAATATATATAAAAGAAAAGAAACCCTTCCACCTAAACCCATCCATCCACCAACCCCCCCAGAATTTCCAAGCCACCCCTCCCCCTCCCCTAACTCCCTCACTTCTTAACAAAATCCACCGTACTATACGCCGGATAAGGAAACCTCAATCTCTCCCTAACCTCCACCGCCTCCCGTTCCTCACTTTCATATTCCCCCTTCTTTCCCCCATCCCCTCCTTTCTTCCCCTCCCCATTCCCTCCCTTCCTCTCACCTCCCCTCTTCCCCTCCCCCTTTCCTCCAGACTTCACCAACCCCGACGCACCCTCAGAACGGAAGCTCCCACTCCCAAACTCCGGCGCCTCACTCGCCGTCGTCTCAGCAGCAGCCCTCCTCTTCCGATCCTGCTCCGCGAAATAAGCTTCTTCCGCTTCGGCGGCGGCGAGTTCGGCTTNGGGTTTGTGGGAGGATGGGGAAGGGGGGAAGGTGTAGTGAGGATGGGAGGATGATGGGAAATGGGTAGAAAGGGAGAAAGGGAGAAAGAAAGGGAGAAAGAAAGAAAGAAAAAAAACATACACCCTCAGCACCACCAGAAGGATCAACAACAAATGGCATTATGATCAGAGTTTCGGTGTTTTCGTGTTCTCTGGTCTCTAAGAAGGTTTTAGATGTCGGTTGTGTGTTTTGACGTTTGATTGTGTGGTTATATGTTTGTGTATAGCTTGCAAGCGAGTAGAGTATATCGTATCTTATATGCTTGATCTCAAAGATATATTTCTTTATATTTCTTTATATTTATAAAAGAAAAGAAGAAAAGAGGAAAAGAGGAACGAGGAAGATATGTGAGGGAATTTATACTTCTGTCAGAAGGGGGGATGGGATTCACTAAGTGGACTTTGAGAGGATTTGATTTGGTTTGATTTGATTCACTTACACGGAAAAGAGGGAGGGAGGGAGGAGTGAGTGAATTGTGGTGTAGGATTGATAAGTGAATAGAAAGGCTTGGTGTGAAGAGCTGAAGAGATGATTCAATCCCGTTTCTATGTGTATATACCGTACGATTCCTCAGAAGAAATCCCCTCATTCACACGCCACGTCAGCGAATTCTATACCCATATACTTACCACGATATCACCCAGCCAAGTAGCCATTCACAGAACCACACATCAAGACCATGATTCAAACTCGCGGAAAAGGGAGGCAAGGAAGGGAAGACCCTTGTAAATACAACACAGTACAGTAACATTCAAAAGTAGTTATTCCTACTCTCACTCCGATAATCCGTTTTCGTCCCGGGGAAAGCTCCCACGGGTGTTTGTGTTCCGCCTTCCTCGTCCGAGTCCTCTGCGCTTCCGTAGTCATCCACTCGATCGGGTGGTGCTCGCATGGCTTCCAGGACCGAGTGGTCTAGAGTTGGGGGTACGAATGGTTTCATACTGTGGATTTCTCGTCCTGATGGCATGGAAGCCATCAGAGGTCCGATTGGGGGTATGATTTGGGTGTTGATCTGTATACCATTAGTCGAGTTCCATACTTAGGTTAAGGACTTACGGTATCATTCATCTTATTCCACTTCTTGTCCAACATCTCAATCACCCTACTTTCCTCCAACCTTCCGGCGTCAGATCCCCAAGCTGCTCCTTTCTCAATCCTCTTATCCTCCTTCTTCTCCGTCCAATCTTTCTTCAAACGCCCCAAACTAAGACTTTTCTTACTCCCATCCTCTTTCCTCGCAGAGGAGAAGCCCAGCTCATACGTCCCAGCCTGCAACCATGCAATACCCACACCAGTCTGGCCACCAAGCTCAGCATCAATCCCGAAGAATCGACATGCTTTTCCCCTCCCCGTCTTTCGTAGATCTTCTACGTACCTGAGTAAATCCGCATCAACCTTCCCTTTCCCTGATGCGGTACTCAATAACGAATGTGCATTGGCAGCATGCTCAGCAGCAGCTAAACATAGACGAGCAAAGAGATGTGCTCTAACCTTGGGAATCTCTGGCGCTTTAATCATCCATTCCTTGTCATTCTTGTTACGATCCTGTGCTACGGCCGCTGGATAGGGATCATCTTTCAGAACAGCTAAGAGCGTTGCCTCGGCCATAGCAAGAGATGAAAATGCTCGGAAAGCAGTCTTGGTGATATCTACACATGGTGGATCGGACGATAACTGATCAGTCCGCGTCGATATGTAATCATGAACCGAAGCTGCGGACAATAGATGCTTGGTAGCTGTCGTGATCGCCAGAGTTCGCTGCTCGGTACTAGGCGAGGCATTTGCTGAAGAATAAAGAGGATGAAGTGACGCTCTCGCGAGCAAAGTCTGTGCATACCCCAGAATCGAGAGCACAAAATAAATCTCATATTCCAAAGATGCGATCTTGACTTTTCCGCGATCCCGTCCAGGAATAGGGTTATCCGAGATGGTGGATCTCCATTGCAAAGTCGGTGTGTCTTTCAACAACACATCTATCTCCTCCCCAGCCACCGGTCGACTTCCCAATCCTTCATCTAGCGCTAGAAGATACGGAATGTAGTTGTTCAAGGCGAGAATGACATTTCCGAGGTTCGAGGACTGCTCGTGTGGTGGTAAACGCTTGTGTTTCTTCAAGCAATCCCGGAGCACGCCACGATAGGTGCTTGCCGATAACGGAAGAGAGGGGTGAGAGTCGCTGCTGAAATGTTTGGAAAAGGAGAATGGTGACGTGGTGGGAAGTACAAATGGAAAGGGCATTTTCCATGAAGTCGATCGAGACCTGCCCTAAGGAGGGGTGGGGGTGATGCGATGGGTTTGGCGGGGTAAAATGTCCGAGGTGGGCTTCCTGGTCACAGCTGTCGGTTGGTGTGTGTGAGATTCAGAGATGATGGCAACCTGAGTCTGAGATATCAACGAGCCTACCAAATGAAGCTGGGTGAATTCCTGAAGCTGGAGCTCACTACACTAGTTTTTTAAAACCCAAACTCTCACAGTAAGCAGGATGTCAAGTGAACTTTAAGCCAGATGTGCCAATGAAACCGATCCAATACGGGTACTTCTTGGCCTTTGTCTGCAAGGCTGCCTCGCTGCTCATCCACAATCCAATACGTCATTGGCTGAACTTGAGCATGTTTGTGTTGCAAAAAACATCATATCTACCATCTGCGAATTTCCTCACCATTACAATTCAAAATTCTTCGCAATCAATTCCAAGAGGCCAAGGTACTCAATTCGGATTCTCTCAAAATATCATCATGTCGGCCTCCAAAGATCAATCTACCCTCAACAGCGCACCTGGAGCTGGAACTACCTACGGCCCTAAAGATACCAAACCATCCTCCACAGCAACTCCCGCCATGTCTGTTGGCTCTGCTACAGCGGCTGGTCATGGTCCCCACCCAAACGACAATGCAGACGAAAGCAATGTTACATTGCCAAACTCTCGAGTTGGCCCACAGCAGGAGGACCTGGACGGGGAGCAGATGCGAGCGCCTGGTGAAGGAGAAGTCATGCATGCACAGTTTGACAAGAAGAATGCCGGTTGGGGCGAGGAGAAAAGCTTGACCAGTAATTTGGAAGCGCAAAAGGCAGAGCAAAAGGGTGCCCGGGAAGAAATCAAGGCGCAAAGGAACGAAGGTGCCAATGTGGATGGGGGTGCTGCAAATAGGGTCGAGAACGAAGGTATGGCTGCGGTATGAACATAGAAGGGAGATGACGGGGAAACGAGAATGAATTGGGCGAGAAGAGAACTTTCATTAGGTCCTGTAATCTCTGTTGGTCTTTCAGTTCCATGTACCATACATACCATAAACGCCCAAGGCTTCGCAGTTGAAGCAAATCCCAATCGAACGCCTTCGCAATGCAATAATTAGACCAGATCCGGACCATTAGAAATCCATATCCTCCATGATTTCGTCCCCTAGAGAGCTGAGAACGGAAGATTGCCGTCGCGATGATACAATGGATTTGACGACGTTCTCGCTCCGAAGCTTCTCTGTAAATTCTGATAGACTCTCGAATTCTCCACCTTCTATTTTGATTGCTCGAGGCTCTGCAGATTTCCCGAGGAATGTGCCATTGTATCTTGTATCTTCGTCGGTTGTACTGTGTTTCTTCTTCAAGACTGCATGCATGTTTTTAGTATTCGAAAACTACGCGCTGAACGTCCACCATAACTAAACTCACCCGTCAAATAGTCATCCTTTGCCCCATCGCCTCCTTCCAGCGCGATTCTCCTAATGTCGCGATTCCTTGGGCCTTGAGCCCAACTAATGAAATCGTCTACGCCCCGAGTATCTTCTTGGCCCATAAATTCCTGCTCTCCTGACGGTATCTCTGGATACAGCACCCCACATGATTCCATGGCCATTCGAACATCTCGTACCGTAATACTGAATGCGAGGTCGGGTTCATCGGCATTGTTGACATCAGCATGAGATAAAGCGGACTCGGCGATGGTGACCATAAATCTCGCTACAATATCTGTAAAGGCATCCAGAACTGACGGTTTCGTCGAGTGGAATCCAGCTGCGCGGAGGACGTGTAGTACACAGGGGCGCAAAAGAGCGTGATAAAGAGCTTGCGGGGTTGTCATTTTCCAGAGGTGATGGGCAGGTGTGACGGGATACAATTGATAGCTCCAGCTGCTTCTGTTCTGGTAATGGTGAGGTTGGCCAGAGAATTCTGCTCTGTTGGTACGGAATATAGTTGCAAGCACACGAGGACTCTGGTCGATGAAGGAAATTGAAATTCTCGGGACAGCAAGGTCAAGGGACAAACGATGTAAAGTTCTTCATGGCCAGAATTCCTATGACAGATGGCAATCTGGAACTGAATTGTCAAGCCGAAGGTGAAGGTATGGTAGACAGCATCAAATGCGGAGCTGTTGCATTTGGTGGTAAAGCAAATACTCTGTACCTCCGTAGGCGAGCAGCACGATACAGCTTCTACGGTGCTTCCAAAGATTGGGGTGAATTTGAATCTTGCGCTTGTGGTCGAATAGGCCACCGGAGTCTACCTTGTCTTGTCCCACTGCAGCGCTGCGGGACGAGAGAATTCAAGCCGACGCATCGAGGTCCCCTTGCCCTTACGTTCTGCGGCTCTGCCATACGGAGTACATCATATATCGCGACGACCACCTGCAAATATCAGCGACCCCCTCCACCTCCGATACCCCACCAGCTCCTCGGCTTACAACGCGCTGATGAAGGAGCTTTCATAATCGATATCCGCCATCATGAAGCTCAAGCTAAATCTCAATACATCCAGCGCCAACGTTGCAGCTGCTGCGTCTTCGGGCACTCCTACAGCAGCGACACCAGGGCCCGCGCCGACACCAGGAGGCTCTCGACCAGGCACGAAAATCAAGTTCAAGACCAAGTCCACACCATCTACTCCTTTGGAGCTCTCAGAACCACCCAAGCTCAAGAAGTGGAAGGCCCCGAAACCCTCCAAGCCATCCATAAAAACCGCGAAACATGTGGAGAGCAAGAAGGGCGATAGCAAGAAGAGGGACAGAGAGGAAAGCGGCGACGAGCACGGAACAATCGCAGTCCAACCCCTTAAACATCAACCAAAGAAGATCAAAATCGTTAGCGCCAAAACTCCCAAGACTCCCATCGCACAAACACCCATAAATTTCAAAGCAAAGATCAAGGGCAGGCCTCTACAGCGACACAAGGGCGAAGGATATGACTCCGAGGCCAGCGACACCGAAATCGATCCAGTTCAGTTGGAGGGATTTATCTGGCGACTGCTTCCTAATGATGACTGTGAATATCTACGACAGTGTATTGTTGAGAAGAAAATGGGCGTCCCTATCTCACAAGGCGGTCCACATATAACGTTTAGGTTTTTTAGTCCTGATGCTCGCCGAGTCTCATTCAATATTCGAGGACAATACTACGCAGCTATAGTGGTCGATTTGCCTACAATCACCGAAGCTATGAAGAGTTGGGACAAGCGTGGCTGGTGGAAGAGTGTAGATATCTGTCAGATGATTTTGATGCTGGCACCGGTTGAGAAGGAAGAAGACGTTAGGACATTTCCACTTCCAAAAGAGGTCAATCCAACGACATGGGCTTATTCCCACGGTATTACGCCTCCAATGCATTATGCTCGCAAACGACGTTTCAGAACTCGAGCGAACAGAAGCGATATTGAACAAATGGAAAGCGTCGTTGCCAGACTTATAGAAGCCGATAGTAAGGCGGTATCTTCGAGTTGGCAGATGATTGATGAGAACAAAGAGAGAAGAAGCCAAATGTATAGTCCTAACCCGGAAACTCCTGGGGGAGATGACCACGACGAGGACGAATATGACGACGAAGACGCAGAGGGAGAAGAGGACGATACTTCACAGCAGCAAGGCTACTTCAACACAGCTCACCACAACGAAGGAGGAGAAGACGAAGACCAGGACGACGAGCTTT
The DNA here is from genome assembly GCA_900184765.1 of Hymenoscyphus fraxineus. NCBI lineage: Eukaryota > Fungi > Ascomycota > Leotiomycetes > Helotiales > Helotiaceae > Hymenoscyphus > Hymenoscyphus fraxineus. Next base: position 1,102,714 of record LT855415.1, on the reverse strand, counting down.
TCGCAGGAATGGAGAAGGAAATTGAAGCTGCGTTGGAAGATCAACTTGATGACCAAATGGACGTATCAACACCGATGTCTACTACCGGCGCCACGCCCTTGGCATCAAACGATAACTCATCTGCTTTGCCACAAGAAGAAGAGGAAGAAGAAGATAGTGGTGATGAGTCTATGGAAGGAGATGATGAGGAAGATGATGACGTAGAAATGGGCCCAGAGGAACGAGAGCGACTTGCCCAAATCGAAGAAGTCAAGGAGGATATCGCCGATCTGGAAAAGAGAATCGAAACTGCTCAGACACAGATCGCTACACAACAGAATCCAATTCTCAAGAAGAGGTTGGAGGATAATGCACGCAAGTTGAAGGCCGAGTTGCAGATCAAGAAGTCATCCATCGGCGAAGGGGATGAGTATTGAGGGCGTAATAGTTTGTATTAATAAATGGCATGCGGAAGTGCTCTGCATGGCTTATTTTCTATTCGACTGGGAATTTGGTCGATGATGGGTTAGCATCTTTTGGGTGAACCGAAAACTTATATCGGCGTTAGAGCATAGCATCTGCGGGCGTTTGCTGGTCCACTGGTCGAGTTGAGGGCCGGATGGTATCACAGTTTCTTGGAGGCGTCGGCACGAATCAGAGAAGTGGATCGAAGGGTCATGACACAAGCGAGAAATGAAAAGAAGTTGAGCAACTAGATCTTCATACGGTATTCTTTGGTAGTAACAAGGAGTCATTCCACCCAAGACGATTTGCTCTTTCTTTCAAACCGTGAGAGTATCTTGATAAATTGGTGTCAGAAGTATTACTTTATGTATTTCTTCGTATCTTCCTGTAGTGCTTTATACACATTTCTACTTTCTTACAATACTTACAAACATACAAGTGACATCAAATGCCACACTCTTCCCATATCATTTTTCCCTCCACAACCCATTCATAATATCTCCCCCACCCCACAATCCACACCCCATAAACCATCCTCCCATCCCCTCCCCTTCAAACACCCCTCTACATACTCCTCAAATAATTCTTCGTCTTAATCCCCTGCCTCCTCTCCCTCCTCATCGCCTTCCGAATCTCCTCCCGCGCCCCCACCGCATCCATCGCCCCCTCCACGGTCCCCTCCGCATTCGAGGGTAAATCAATCGACTGCTGCGTAAGCGGGATCTTGGGCTCGAACANNNNGGGGGAGGGGGATGGGGGGGTGAAGGGGTTAAGAGGGAAGGAAAGGAACGTACAAAATTCATCCCCGCCAGCTTCCTCCTCCCCTTTTCCGTCGACGTCCTTCTTCGCGTCTAAGATCCTCCATAGCCACTCTGGGTACTCCTCCTCCTTCAGCGCTACGGGGTCATCGCGCCCTTGGATGTAGTTTATCCCTTTTAGTATCTTTCCCGCGGGCGCCGAAGATATAGGTAAGACGGTTGTTTTTGGCTTGCTTTTTGGGGTCCCGAGGGAGGCGGAGAGGGGGTTGGGTAGTGGTGTTGTGAGGGTTGGTGGTGAGGGTGAGGGAGGTGTAGAGGGTGCTGGTGTGGAAGATGTGGATGTGGAGAGAGCCCGCAGGATTTGGTGGGAGGGACGGGAGGGATGGGTGAGGGGTTTGGAGATGCCTCGAAGGAGGCAGGAGCGGCAGATCATGGTTGGGTGGGTTTGAGTGGGTGTTGCGCGATTGAGGGCGTGGTGGGATTTCTTTCGACGCAAGTGGAGGGGATGGGAGCTTCGAAAATGTTTGGAGGTTGTACGGTGGCCGGGGTGCGCCCGGGGTGCGGGTGATATAAATTTTGGGTGGGCTTTGGTGGGAGGGGTTTGGAAATTGCGATGATTGATTTGTTTGATTTAAATGTCGCGAATCGATTTCTTTGAAAGAGCTGGAAGACTGATTTATTCTCCTGTTCAATTTTGTCTGCTTGAAGGTATCGAGTAGCTATCGAGAGCTGCATGCCTTCACATCCACTTAAATTATTAAGTGCTGAAGTGTAATCCATGTTGCCGATGGGTTATGAAGAAGCCATATTCGTTTGTCTAAGTCGTTTCTTGCAGCCTGTTAATGTCTCCCAAGCACCAGACAACCAGCAAAAGAGGGTCTGGAGAATGATACAAGCCCCGCTACTCAATTGAAAGCTTCATAAGAGTTACAAAAAACCATCTCATCTCACTTTCGGCTGAGTAGTTCACATTTGTAAGATTTTGTTATATACACTGGAAAGGGAAGCAGTGATCGACTTCAATCTCTCCAAACACAAGCTGAAAATCGGTGGGAGCTTGCATTCCATTCTATCGTAAGCTCTGGCTTCGTCATACAAGCGTATTTCTCCCAATTGAAGCTCTCAAGACCATATTCCCTCAAAGCTTCCCACAGAATCACGGCCGTAATTTCCTCACTTTCCGTTTTCTTGTTGTTTTGTGATGTAATTTGTTTGCTCAAACAGGTATCCCCGAATCTTCGACTCCTTCAACAGCTCAAAATACCGTTCTATAATCCAATTATCAGCAAATATACATGGAAACCGATTCTGAAACTCGAAACACAGTTCCCCCGTGCCTGCAGCAATGAAAGCGCAACCCAAGCTTACCTCGTAGAACTCCACACTTCTCCAAATGGTTGACTCCTTCCCGGTAATAACACTTCCCAAGCTCCTCTCTCACCAATCGCGCCATCATGCTCTTGACCCATTGCTCTCGAATGATTGCATCCTGCGCTTGCTTTAATCGCTTGGTGTCATCGTAGTCGACTCCGTCAAAGGTTGGTGGGACTGTAGGCTTCTTCGCCAGGAAGGCGGCGGATTCGGGAGTTGGGGCCATTTGGAGGGACAGCAGACGGATGGGCTCTCAATATGCTTGGCTGGGTGTATGAGGGATTAAGTGTTTGGTTTGGTTGGGCTGTCAATTCCAATATCGCGATTCCCCAAGTACCTACCCTTCGCAATCCAAGCTTCGAGGTTCGTCGCCCGCCCGGCGATTGGAGATACATAATTCCGAGTCACGTGTCGTGGTGGAGAGGCGAGCTCTTGGCATGCATAAAACTAATGCCCGTTCGAGCTCTAGCGCACCCCGCTAAGATGATAAACGCAGATTTTTTTTGCGCGATAAGAGCTTTTATCCACCGCCTCGCGATATATTTTCTCGCGCTCCCCCAACCTCATCCTGTTCCTCTTCACACCTTTCCATCCAAACACTTCATCCAATATCATCCTTCCTCACTCAATTACCCTTCCATCCTCCCCTTCCACCTACACATACACTCCCCCAATCATCAAGATGGGAAAGACCAAGGCAGTCAAGACTGGCAGCAAGGCCAAGTCTGAGGTCAAACCAATTTCAAAAGTCAAGAATGCAGCAATCACTAAACCTTCTCAGACTCCAATTGCCAAATCCAAGGCTATCGCCAAAGACACAGCCACCAAGGTCAACGCCAAAGAGGCAAAGAAGTCCAAGAAGGTTGTCAAGGAGCCAACCCCATCCTCATCTGAGAGCGAGTCTGGTTCCGACAGCGACTCTTCCGCTTCTGAATCCGAGGAGGAGGTTGTCGCAAAACCAGTCGCTAACGGCAAGACCAACGGTAAAGCTAATGGCAAGGCAGTTGTCGCAAAGAAGGTAGCTAAGTCCGATTCCGATTCTTCTGATTCATCAGATGATGATTCTGAAGCATCCGATTCTGACTCTACCTCTGCCCAGTCCGAATCTGACAGTGACGATTCATCTTCTGGAAGCGACTCTGAGGAGGAGGCTAAACCTGTAGTCAAGAAAGTTGAGGCTACCAAGAAAGCTGTTAACGGTGCCGCAAAGGCTGTTGCTAAGAAGGCTGTAAGTTTTCTCACCCATACATTCACTCAATGTTTCTCACACTAACACTCAATCAGGAGGACTCATCTTCCGGTTCCGATTCCGACGACTCTGGTTCCGACTCTGATTCCAGCGAAGCTGCCACACCTGCTGTCAAGGCCGAGAAGGACGAGTCTTCTGGTTCTGACTCTGAATCTGGTTCCGATTCTGACTCTAGCGATTCCGACAGCGAGACCGAAGCTGCTCCATCCAAGAAGCGCAAGGCTAATGATGAGCCAGAGGCAGCTACCAAGAAGGCTAAGACCGAGGTTGAGGACACTGGAAGCAAGAACTTGTTCGTTGGTAACTTGAGCTGGAACATTGACGATGAGTGGTTGTACAGAGAGTTCGAGGAGTTTGGAACCATCACCCGTGCCAACGTTCTTACTGACAGAGATTCTGGCCGCTCCAAGGGTTTCGGTTACGTTGAGTTCGACAACTCTGCCTCTGCCGCCGCTGCTCTCAAGGCTAAGAAAGGTGCTATGATCGATGGCCGTGAGGCTAACGTCGACTTCTCTACCCCACGAAACAACGATGCCCCTCGCGACCGTGCTGACAACCGAGCCAAGTCATTCGGTGATTCAACTAACCCACCATCTGACACTCTCTTCGTTGGTAACTTATCATTCGATGCTGACCAAGACACTGTCGGAGAGGCATTTGGAGAGCATGGAACTGTTGTTAACGTCAGACTTCCAACTGATATGTAAGCACTCAATCACATCGTGGCATTTATTTATACTAATATCTTCCAGGGACTCTGGCAACCCTAAGGGATTCGGATATGTTACATTCGACTCTATTGACGGAGCCAAGGCTGCTTTCGAGGCCATGAAGGGACAAGATATTGCCGGCCGTCCAGTCAGACTCGACTACGCTACTCCTAAGCCTGACAGAGGTGCTGGAGGTGGACGTGGTGGACGAGGCGGCTTTGGTGACCGTGGTGGTCGCGGAGGCGGACGAGGCGGTGGACGTGGAGGATTCGGTGATCGTGGTGGCCGTGGGGGTGGACGCGGAGGTGGAAGAGGTGGTGCTCGCGGTGGCCGGTAAGCATTTCTCTCGATATAAAATCATTGACCTTTTTCTGACATGAAAATAGTGGTGGATCCACCAACCGTGGAGGCTTTGGAGACTTCCAAGGCAAGAAGCAGACCTTCTAAGCGAAGGCTGTTTGTGGGCTGTCCCGTTTTGCCGCACTCTAGATTGATACTTTAGTTTCTTTCTATGTCCCGTGGGTTGCTCGTTGGCTTTGTGGGTTGTGGGCTCTTTTGACTTCTCTGCTTCTATAGCAGTTGTGGGCATTGAGATCAGACTTGTGGGCTTGAGACATTACACAGTGGGCTTCGTTGGCTTGTGGCTGTCCCGATATTCCTTGATAATCAGGGGATTTGAGCTTTTTTGATGCACATAATGGGGCGTTTGGGATACCTTGATCATTTTCCGTGGGCTTTGAACATAAAAAGAAGTCGAAATGAACCTCCTTATATCTTATCCCTTGGATAGATATCTTGGAGCGGATCGAGCTTCATGTGGGCTTTGAGAAATCATGATACAACGACGGCTTGGGTTGGCGTGGAGGGGAAAAAAGTTTCTTTGTTTTTAGATGTGCTACGATAATTTCCTTGTCCTGGTGTGGTGCGGGAATACCGCACAGGGACGACTTGTACTATTCTACTGGTGAGTATCCCCGCTTGCTGTTCGGAATCCCATCGATGTACTCTGAACCTAGTTCGCAATAAAATAAAAATCTATAAAATAATTCGAGTTTTCATGACGTGATCTGACTGTGCTGTTTTTTCTTCTCGTTCTTTTATCTCTCGTGGACAGAAGTTCTTTCTAAGTTTCTAGACCGTTACTCGGTCATGATCACAACCCCCAATGGAATTCTTTCCGTTGAACCTGGGCGCCAAGTTGGATTTAGTGTCGCTATTTATAAATACTCGAATACTCTACTCTCTAGCCGGACCTCGCCTCGTTGACGTATCACGGCTCTTCCTTGTAGCTACTATGCTTACGCAGTGCCGAGGATTCATCTACTGAAAGGAGGAGTATACATTAAGAGGGGGTAGGTAGTAAGAGGTATTACTATTCCTCTGTGTGCACTTTAGGAAGAGATTGTACTGGAGTTTTACTGTTCTTAAAGACTTGATGTAACTAATAAGATATTTTCAAGTGTATTATCCTGTATTGCTTAGATAACTAGCTAGCTATTTTAGCTTTGCAGGTGTCTTTCTGTGGTCTAATGATATACTAGGGGGCTTGTACTAAGGTTAGTGAGGTATCTTGCTGTTCTTGAGGTTGTTATTGGATGGTTATGGATTTCTGGTTATAACTGGGTTACATTTGAATCTTATGGTTACGCTAGGTTTGGGGTATATGTAAATTTGTAGATTTGAATGGGAGTCATGGTTGTTTTTATTTTTATCTTTGATAGCTTTACATAGGTATGGAGATTGGTTTTATATGGCAAACTTGATACGGAGGTACTGTAGGGTGATAGATAGGATATAGGAAAAGTCGTATTGGGTATTTTTATGTCTTATTTGTTTTAAGTGCCATGTTTGGAAATCTTTATCTTAGTTACTTAAATAAAACTCTTGTTAAGACAACCTGTTTATATCAGTGATGTAATACTGCGTCTTGAAGTTGTCGTTGTGAGATGTGCAAAGCACATATTGACCTCGTAAATCCAGACCTAGGATAAAGTTCCATATACGTCATTTCGTGGATTGGCAAAGCCCTATTACTGGCCAGCACCACCTGCACAAGCGCATTCTCTGCAGTAGGTAGTGACCTCCTGCTTTCTTAACCAACTCCAACCTGCGCTGGTTCTACTCTCCCCCCCCTTATTTAAATGTTAATCGTGAACTTTATTATTTTGCGGGCGCACGGTAGTTTTGCCATACAAAATTTAGTGCATGAAGCTGTCACAGCCTGTCAGAAATAACCTCTAACTAGGGGGGGGGAGAGTAGATAAAGCCAAAGGTTGTTTGTAGTGAATTGTTGTAAAGTATTAACAAGTGAATGAATCTTTTATATGGAAACAAGTGTGACTTCAACTTCTCAATGGGGAAACTCACCTGGTTTACTTATCGGTTTAGCCGTGACTAGGTTAACGTCAGCCTTCTCTTCCCCCCAACAAAGAAGGATACAATGCGTGAGGGGTCACGGTGAGACAGCCACAGACAGGGTTATTGGACTACGGACTGCCTCAAGCACCACTCCAGACACATTTCCAGGTTTGCCTAGGCGCAGCACAGTAGATGACCATCACGATACTCCACGAGGTCTCAACACTTCTCCACCTGACCTGAGAGTTCCTAAGTCTAGTCAAGACCAGAGTAAACAGAGACACAAGTAGCCAGAACCACCACTGCGACTACATCACCTACCAGTATTCACATTCAGGCACACGCACGCGCAAACTCGGAGTACTTCGTACATTGTACATTGCACATCGCAACCCCACCTACTCCACTTCTTCCCACTTCCTCGCATCCTCCCACTTCCTCCCACTCCACCAGTACTCGTACTCCTTCCCACTTGGCGATGATCATTCACACTTGGCCCGTTTAGGATCCCTTATAAGCTCATAAGTAGCATCATCGCATCACCACCACCACCATCACCGAGCACTTTTACTCGCCCCAACCCTGAAGTGCTTCCAACAGCGGACATCGCTCTCAATCTCCGTAAACCAACTTACCTACGACGCGCCACAACCGGGTACAGCACCACAGCGATTTATTGACCATAATTCCCCTTACTGGCAGGTCAAGGATACGAGAACTGGAGTAGAGAACCTGTAACTGGAGATAATCTCCCCATACAAAGCAACGTTGTCCAAGCGTTTCGATATTCGCGGATACCAACCCCCCCTCCAAACTTACCGCTTTAGCTTCTGGGCACCCCACTACCCCTAATCTATACCTCTATCGCGACCAACTCTCGCCGTAAATAATACAGAAAACACTCTCAGCAGTAGACAGACTGTAATAACTCAAGAAACCATGGCTCCAACATCCGGAGTTCCTCAAAGAGTGCGAAATGATGGTTAGTATTGTTGTATTGTCAATATAGTAACTCGGCTGATAAGGAATAGATTCCTGGGTGGAGATAGCCTCCCAACCTTCCTCCTCCTCTGTTTCCTCCATCGGTGACGAAGTGGTTACAACTGGCTTACGAGTCCAACATGATCCCAACACGCACAGGAGACGGCACGTACGAGGAGGTGTTCCATCGCGAATGAACATGGAAAGAAGACAGACAGGTACTAGCAGCCAGGAGGAGTACGATGAGAGTGAGAGCGAGGATGATCGTGTTATGGCTATGTCAAACGAGCGAGTTACACCTGGGACTCGTCTCCTCAATATGCCAGAACCAGAACCAGAAGTGGAGAGCCTATCCTCAGACGAGGATGATGATGAGAATGCTACGGCATTAGGGGGACGAACTTATGAACCATTCACACCGCAGCCCAACGCCTTCTCTCACCCTCCTCTATCACACCATCACCGATCTTCAGCGCCAGGATCTTATTTCCCCGACCGAAGGTCAAGCTTCGATAGAAACCCATACATACCTCGTAGACAACCATCCTACAACCAAGCCGATCATGATGCTGCTCTCCGTGCCTCTCTCACTACTCTCCTTTCCATCGGTGCCGCTGCTGCTCGAGGAAAGCGCAACCAACAAAATCCCACAACTACCAACAACGAACCAATGGGCCTTCGCTTAGTACCCGAATCTGAACTGATCAGTCCACCTCCTGCACCACCCGCCAACACCTCACGGCCCCTATCACCTAGACCACGTAGTACCCCCAGTATCTCATCACAAGAAGCCTATGAAAAGAACAAGCGAAAAGCCAACACAACCACCACCCCCAAAACCGGCGAGAGACTCCGGGCAGAGAAGAAGCGAAAAAGGAACGTACAGGTTATGTCCGAAGGAGAGGAGGCTCTCGTCTCTCCTACGCTTCTTACGTGGGTTGTTTCTGCCGGAGTAATCGTTCTTGTAAGCGTGGTTGGATTCGGCGCTGGATATGTGTATGGTAGGGAGGTTGGTCGAGAAGAGATGCTCGCTGGATTCCAGGGTTCGGGCTTCTCGGAGAGTGGTAATTGTGGCAGGGAGATTGCGAAAAGTGGTGCAGGACATGCGGGGAGTTTGAGGCGATTCAAGTGGGGAATTGGTGGGGGGAGGAGTATTGTTGCTTGATCCTCTTTACTCCATGACCCTTCCTTGCTACGGGATCTTTACACAGTGGGTTCTGCTCATCGTAGGATGGTCTACATAAGAACCTGGTATTTGAATAAGGCTGAAGGATAACAAGGATACGAACGGGTATATGAAGTTGATGATGGGTGATGGATGATGAGGATACTTCCGCCCCCTTTTTCCATTTTTTACATGTTCTCTTTTTCTTCCTCTTGGACTATGGGAAATGGCGTTTTTGGGGGTGAGGATGGTGTGAGTGAAAGCATTTTATGCATGGGATTGAGATTGAATGATTCTCTTTTTTTTTTATTGATTTGTTTATTTATTTTTAATTTGATGTTTTTTGGTGGAGCGAGCGAGCGTGTGTTAGATGAGGGGTTTCTTTTTTTTGGTTTTTGAATTTTTTTCTTGATGGATGTTGAGGGGGGTGTTGAGGTTGGGGATGTTTGGGTGGATGGTGTGGATGGTGTGGANTTTTTTTTTTCCCTGTTCGGTGTAGGTTGCTGTATTTTGATGACTTTTGTGTTTTGTGATGTTTGTTTCTTTACTTTTACATACCGATTTGTAATGAGTGAATGGGTATTACGGATTACGTGGGGGATGTTTTGGTTGGTTTGGTATGGTATGGTATGGTATGGTATGGTTTGGTATTGTATAGTATGGTATGGTCCATGGAAGAAGGTTCTTCTTGACTTGAGTTGACTTGACTTGACTATACCCCCTTTCCATGAATTGAATTTGTCGTTGTTTAACTTGTTCTTGGGTTGGGTTGGGAGGGTGTGCGTGTGTGTGTGGTGTGTGGTGTGCGTGTGGTGTGGTGTGCGTGTGGTAGATTGTGGATAGAGGGACTGGTTGTACGTGTGTGTACTCGGAGTAAGTACCTACCTACCTACTTGGATTCNGGGAAGGGGATTTGTAAATAGGAAACTTGAGGTATGGTACTTGAATGTGAGGGGGGAGGGGATAGGGACTGGTGGTGCTTTGGAGAAGTGTTTAGACTAGGTCCTGCTGGTGCTGGTGCTGGGGAAGGGTGAGGGTGGGTGGATTTAAGGTAATGTGAGGGGGAGGGGGATAGGGACTGGTGGTGCTTTAGAGAAGTGTTTAGATTCAGATCCTGCTAGTGCTGGTAGTGTGGAAGGGTGAGGGTAGATTTGAGTTGATGTGAGGGGGGAGGGGATAGGGACTAGTAGTACTTTAGAGAAGTGTTTAGACTAGGTCCTGCTGGTGCTGGGGGTGTGGAAGGGTAAGGGTGGGTGGATTTGAGTTAATATAAGGGGAGGGTATGAATATGTGGTTATATTGCTTATATAGTTGTTGTTTATAGTGTACGTTAGATGGTTCAATCGTTTAGAATTCGATTCTTATTACTTAGTCCTATAATTTTATATTTAAATACTAGGGAGGCTTTTACTTAGATTAGTAAGTACTTGTCCTTCGCGGAAGATAGATTCTTTTTAAGGAAAGGTAGGTAAGGAAGGATAGTTCTAGGATATTATAAAGGAGGATTTAAGATTTAGAAAAGCTACTAGTAGAGAGTACTTAGATACTCTTAGTGAGAATTATAACGTAAGAGGTTAAGATATCGTTCGGGGTATTCTTATAGTAATAAGTATTCTAGTATCGAGTTTCGTCTATATTTCGATTAAACCGGTTCGACTTTCTAGATTTAGATAAGCTGTTATAGGGAGGAGATAGCTAAGAGATATACTTTATAAGGGGCTTTTTTAAGAGCTTTTATACTATCTCTTAGATAGTTTTTTTTTACTAAGTAGTTCGAGGGCTATGTATTCTATTATTTTTTAGCTAAGATATATTATATATAAGTAGACCTATAGTAAGGTATTAATCTTATTACTCTAGTAGGGTATAAGTCTTAGGCCTAGGCCTATTTAGCTTAGGAATATTCGGGTTATAATTTTCGAATATATACTTTAGGATTTATAAAATCTACTAAAACATTATTTACTTCTCGAGTAAGAATTCAAATAACGTTTAGAACTTTAGATCGAATTATTATCTATTATAGCCTAGTAAGTTTAAAGGTATATTATAGAGTTTTATAAATATATTAGATATAGCTATAAGTATAACGGTTTAAGCTCTTTTATAACGCGTATAACGTTTTCGAAGAAGGGTTTTTAGATTAGAAATATATCTATATATTATTATATATTTAAAGTAGAGTAGATTTATATAGAATATTTATTAAAATAGAATAACTATTTTTACTAAGAAGTATAGAGCGTACTCGCTTATATATAACTAATCGTCCGTAATTCGGTCGAATATGATTACGTAACAACTCTGTAGTACGGCGGAATTCAATAACATTGCGAATGAAGTCAGATCATTGTATTCGGAGTACTATTTTCTGTTCATACAATGAACGAGTTAAACGTTTCATAGACACGATACCGAGTACGAGGGTTTAATTTGCTCAAGTTTCTCCTTTGTATAATCTGGTTTATCCGAAGTATCTTTAAGAAGAACGTATGACTCGTAGAGAGTACTAAACTCCAATTTTGTATCGCAGACCCTGCATCTGTCTTTGAAATCACGCTGAGCCAAACAGGCCCTTAGCTGTCCACCCCCTCTACGAGCACGGAGAATTTAAAGCTATTCAGAACTCTAGAAAAAGATTAAGTGCCTAAGAAAATAATCTACCTAGCTACCTTCTATGTTCCTAGGGACGAGGAGCTATACCTATAAACACAATATCGGGGCGCTGACTCAGACGCTATCTCTTCGTCGGTGTGTATGTACGTCTAGGATTTAAAGTTTGTGATACTTACTTTAAGTCTCGGTATTCAACAATACCACTACCCAAATGGTGTAGAGCAAGTCGGGCCAAGCCCCGTAGCGCGCCTAGGCATGATTCCGACCGGTCCGACCGCTTAAATAGGAAATAGTAAACTTAAAATCCTAGACGTACATACACACCGACGAAGGGATAGGTAACTTTCTCCAATATTTTAACCGGTCCGACAACTCTGATTTTGGTGAGCTCCTACGAGTCGAACCTTACACTTAATTCTTAGATAAGAACTGGAAAGTAACCATTCTCTATCTGTAACGTCCGGGTTATGCCGAACATAATGGTACGTACAGGGCACGCATTTGTGGTATATATGAGACGACCCTTTCGACTATTCCCCTATCCTACCTCAATCCCATCTTCAATTAGTACTGCCACAGTCTCACTTAACTTTGCTTCACTCAGTACAATCTCATTTATTACATTACGCCCGACCAATAGACCAACATACCAACAATCTAACTACTAAGTCAACTAGTCGCAAACATGTTCTTCTCCAAGCAAATCATCACCGTTCTCACGACCTTGCTCATTGGAGCTGCGACTGTCCAAGCTCAGGGACAGGACTGCTTAACTCTGGGCCCAGGAAATAGAGGTTTCAATGGTGGAAGATGCGAAGAGCCAAGGACGTACTGCGGTCCCGCAAACCCTGATACCGTCATTTGCTGTGTAACTTGTCCTGGTTAGGGTGGTGGTTGAAGGCTTGAATTTGGAGGGGGAACTCTAAATGGGGGAGAGAGGAAGGAAGGGAGGGCGCTGGTCTGAGAGAGGGAGGCTGGTGGGTGTGCTGGAAATGGTTGTTCGTTGAATTATGATTTATATCAAACTCTACGGACATTCTGACTTTAAGGTTTTTGGTTAGATAGTTGTTTCCTTCCGGGATTTGCTAGTGGAAATGTGATAGGTTTGATGGAGGTTTGACTCGTTTGAATTTGGAAGTTGGTGGGGTAAGGAGATGATGACTAAAGTCTAGAAATTATACTTTAATTTTAGGATTGAGTTAAGGCTAGCAGGTATATTTCTCAATATTTGTTTTCTTAACAGCAGGGAATCAGGTTCCGTAGAGAAATCATTATGGAAATGTAATGTGAATGGTCACAGATCTTTCCACGAAAGCTAGAAATGGTTGTTGGTCGCAGATATATTAGAGTGATTTTGCTGATGTGTTATGTATGCGTAGCGAGGGTGACGAAGCACCACACATGCCTTGTTCCGAGTTTCAGTACAACAACAACAACAACCACGATTTAGTAGGATTGTTGTTTGTACGCTAGCGCGGGCTTTTCTCTCTGATTCCCGCCACCAACCCCGAGCTTTCCACCTATTTTGTATGATTAGTTAGGCCTTAATTGAGCGCTAGGCAGCC
>LT855415.1:1020564-1089480 GCA_900184765.1 Hymenoscyphus fraxineus | reverse complement strand
AAACGTGGATTTTTATAATTATAAAGGGCCGAGAGTAATCTGGGGGTAAGCGTAGGTTCGTACTAAGTAGTAGACGATATCTGTACTAAAAATACTATTATAACTTGTAGAGACAGGAGAGGACCGAGTGTTATTATGTATAAATAATTAATTCTATAAAAACCTATATATTATAACCGATTTAAGTGCTTTTAGTAACCGTACCACATATTTAGGCACCTCGTATATAGATTTGTATCTAAATAGACACCTCGCATTCGATTTGTATTTGAATTCTCGTTGTATTAAAGATATAATACAAATACTACAGCTTATTTTATAATAAATCGTTTATAAATCGAGGTCGCAAAACACCTACAAAAGTTGTAAACTTAGTTATATGCACACTAATAAACGTTGTTTATATTATATAAAATCAGCGGCAAAATCACTCTATTGTATGAACGTGCAGTACTGCAATATACAAAGGGGATGAAGCGGACGACATTTGCAAGGTTACCATGAGCTTGAGGCATACTACGAAGAAGTGTGCTTCTTGCTTCATCAAATAGCCTAAATTAGCGAGACTTAAAGTTACATTATCACGTTTGTGTCAAAAGGCAATATTAAGAAAAGAGCGGGAAGTGAGGATCGACAGCAGTTTGCCAGTTTAACTTTCGGTAGTAAATCAACAGGTTTGGTGTTTTATTTGTGTTCCTTTCCTTGACCTAACGACTCATACAATAATGACGTGAATCTGGGAGACGTGACGACTCCTGGACTCCATCGAGAGTTTCCTCCTTTTGTGAATCGTAATCTAACGAAATTCAAACGTGGTGTCTTCCTATGGAACTGTGACTGTAAATTACTACTCCTCCCGCGCGGGACGGCCTGGGGTACAAAAACGACCTAGGAGTGGACTTACATAAAGGGGGTGGATAGCCAAGAGCCAAGAGTACACCATGTCACGTAGATCATATGAAAACCCACTATATGAGGGGCCTTTTTAATAGCTTTTATAATGTTTCTTGGACGGCTTTTTCTTACTAAGCAGTCCAATTGCGCGTTCTATTGGCTAAATCCTATGTTTTAGCCAAGTTACGTCGTATAATAGTGGACCTTTAGTAAAGTGTCGATCTTATTAACGTAGTAAATCGAACTTAACAAGTACGCTAGTTTTTGAGTGGAGTAGTAGTTGTATAGGGCCAAAATTATCCGTAGACTGTGAGTGGCCAGAAATGTGCGGCGAAGGCATAGTAGGCCTTCTTTTGCTATACGAAGATCGTAGTTGAACTGTTTTTAGCTGGGGACCTGTAGAAAACTGAACTCTGAGTGGAGGGAGAGAGGTAGGGGGGATATAATAAGTAGACTTACAGGACAGAATAGTAGGAAAGTACTTATAAGGAAGGAAAGAGGGGGAGAGACAGGTCGAAAATGGCTATGTACTGATAGGTAAGGAGGGAGAGGTACAAGTAAAAACGACTAAGTACTTATAAGTGGTTTACAGAGGTAGAGGAAGGGGGAAAGGTCCTATAATATAAATAGATAGCTTACGGAACGCTCGGGTTGCGCTTAAACTCCCCTAAAAGTATAATATTCTCTATAGTACCCTCTATCATACTCGTTTCCTACGATCCCTACTCTTTTGTACTCGATTTGGTCGGGAGCTGCCCTCTGTATACACGGGTTACAAATCACGGCTCCCGAGTTCCCAGAGGGTCTTTACCCATGTCACCATCCTCTTGCGAGATTGGGATCTCAAGTCGAGCACGTACCAGCCCTTTCCCAGCGCATTTAATATACAAAGGAGCCCTCGGAAGGCTTTAGATATTGGTGCCTGGTGGCTTTGAGGAGTTCGAGATCACGGATATTGCTAGAGACGCCTCAGAACTCGTATTAATCCTCGTTTCTGCCTAGAGACTCCTAGCACTCATCAGATCGCTCATCCTTGCTCAAGTTTTGTTCTGGTTGTTGAACGCATGAAGCTGAAATACGTAATGGAACGAGTGCTGCTATACAATTGGAAGAGCATTTGCAAAAGGTTCGAAATTCAGAAATATGTTCCACCAATAGACGAACCTGTGCTTCTAAAATAGGCGACCTGAGAGTACGCCTTGGAGACTTATTTGGACACCTACTTAGAAGTTTGCAGAAAGAAACAAGGATAAACCCAGTATTAGACTTATAATCATAGCCACACTGGAAAGCTTCGCTTATTATTCCGCCTGGAGCATCGTCACCGTACCAGTGGACAGAGTCTATTTCTCGTAAACATCTTGCATCGTATTTGCCCTGTCTCGAATCGGACCGATTGCCGCCTATATAAGACGACGAGATGGTCTAGCGCCCATCTTAAACACTCGCACCGATCACCTTTACACGCTACTTCATCCTCTGTCTACACACAGTGCCGTTTCCAAGACTTTTTACACCATGCAGTTCCGAAACCTCCTTGTTCTCGCAACATTGGCGACTGGTGTCTACGGTGCGGTCAACGGGGCTGCCTACGGAAGATGCGTAGATCAGAAAGGTATTGGATTGCCTGCAAGCACTCGAAAGGCATGCGATGCTATAAAGACGAGCAGAAATAATGGCTGCAGTGATTGCATAACATCCGCTGCGCGTTGCAATAGTGTTGGGAGGAACATTGTAAAG
The DNA here is from genome assembly GCA_900184765.1 of Hymenoscyphus fraxineus. NCBI lineage: Eukaryota > Fungi > Ascomycota > Leotiomycetes > Helotiales > Helotiaceae > Hymenoscyphus > Hymenoscyphus fraxineus. The sequence goes on along the minus strand of LT855415.1, from coordinate 1,086,846 downwards.
AATGCCTGGAATCAGTTCTGCTTAGACAATGGTGCCGCAGGGGGAGAAACAGATTACATACCGGGATAGATATATTTGAGTCATGAAGAAGCGTGGGTAGATCCTCTTTTTTTCTTTTTTTCCTTTCCCAGATACTGAAGATATAGAAAGCAATGTAATAACAAAGAATAGTGTTGCGATATATACCACTCGCTTAGTCGCATATTAGTGGTAACCCACTTGTACGACTACCGTCAATACCCGCACACCTCCAATCGTTTCGCAAACAACAAAAACAACTACTTTACTGTCATTACACTTGTCTCTACTTCTCCTACTGCTAGGTACATGGAGAGCTCACAGGGAGCCTTGGGCGAAAATTCAAGACGACCGAGTTCGAGGGTGCCACACGCATGTTTGTTTTCTCTGTCGTTTAGTAATTTCTTATGTTTAGCAATGGACCATTTTGTCTTGGGGTGGTTGGTGAAGGTAGCAGATAGGGAGGCAGGGAGGTACCCTTGAGCGTGAGTATGTAAATAGGGTAACTTCTGGGGATCCATGGGTGTGGTATGTCTCGGCCGGCTTGGCATTGGCTTGCTTGTTTGGTGAATAGAAGCCGATTAAGTAGGAATTTGAAATGTCAGCTTTCACATTATGAAGCAGGAATAGTACTCGATTATGCTCAAAAAAAAAAATGCAAAGAGTGATCTCGGTTCCCTGTCGCAGAAAATTAAGGAGAACTTCAATAAAGCCTTCAGCCGGGATATAGTTGGTAAAAATACCGTTCAATATATCTCTTCTAGAATCGGTGATTTCACTTCTCCCAACGCAGATTACCCTGACTGGTGCGGCGAAGGAAAAACGAACTACTATGGAACAAGACAATAATTTTACTTTTGGCAGTAAATGCTTAGTTTTGATAGTGAGTTCAGGGATATGATTCTCGGTAGTTCTTTGGGATGAGTGATGTAAGCTATTAGCGTTAATTAGGGATGGTAGAAGTCTAGCCGGTTAAGGATGGAGTAAATTTGTTGGTGACAGCCATATAGCCACCTCTAGCTCTTGAACATTGGGTAGAGATTTTTAGTTGTGTTGAAGAACAAATACATAGAGACTTTGAGAAGGTACTTGATTTAAAACTTTCTGTGATTGAGTTAAGTGTGTGATATTCAAGATGTGATTCCACATGAAGGAATGAAGGTGTGTGAGTGCTTAAGGTACGCGCGCCCATGGTGGATCTAAGCTACAGGCGACAGGTCCTCTTAGAAGATGTGGGATATATCGTGAGGTTCAGATTGTGGCCCTTAATTCCCTCCACTAAAGTCGGAATATTTCGTTTGTGAGACTTTCGAAAAGAGAAGCAAGATACGATTATATAACCTCTACCATGTGGGATTTCGGGTTGTCGGCAGTATCGGCCCTCGATAATGGGCTTGAGGGGACTCAATCAGTCCAATTGAAACTGCTCTATCTGGAGTTGCTGCCATTCCTTGGTCAGCAGGGCTTTCGTATTGTCGCAGTGCTCGTTCAAGGCGCAATTTCTCTCTTGTTTCTTTGCGTTTTTCAGCAAGAAATCTCAGTATCCGTTTTTGGAAAGTGCCTAACACTTACGAGTGACAGTTCCTGCAAGTGTGAAAAATGGAAGCACTATCATGAATGTGGGCAAAAGTTGTCCAAATCCCCATTCTTTACTAACACTCGCGTTGGATGCGTTCAAAATAAGGATAATGAACTCAAAAATAACCAAGAACGCGCAGGTAAGTGCAAGGTACGCCTTGGGAAATATGACCTCAGCAACAAGGCTTGGAAGAAACCTACCGAAAGTCCCTGAGCGTAGGTAAGTTCCAGTAGGAATACCAAATGGCCTCGTCAATACTGAAGTAGATTTGGGGATGTTCGCTCGCCAGACTTCGAAATCAGTTGTATCTCCCGCGCATATATAAACTTGATAGAAAGCATCTAATGAGCTCGCAATAGGCGATCTGTCGTTAAGAAAGTTGGCTCGCTTCACCTCCATATAGGTTTTATTCCCACGATTTATTGGACTCATAGCAGCACGGGCTCTCAGAATATATTCGCAGAGAAAAATAGAAAGAGAAATCCCCCAGTAGCCGCGAAGAAGTATGGCTACTTGAAGAAAGGCGAAGTAGTAGTCTTCCTCCGGCCCTCCCGCTTTCATCACTTCCGGCAAATAAATAATGAGCCATAAAATTATTATCAAATAGACTAAGACAAACCTCACTATGGTCAGGTTTAGAAAATACCGGAATGTTTGCTTAATTGCTTGCATAGTGGCCAAGTGTGTAACCATAGAGAATAACGACAACTGCGATACTATGATGATATTCGATCTATTCACCGACCGACATATCACATACTTGGGATAAGCAAGAATAATAATCAATAATCCTGTGTTAAGTTGCTGGTCCCTCAGGCTCAGAAGAAAATTGTCCATGACTGGCATCAAAAGTCTGGCGGCGTCTTCTGCAGCATGGGAACCTGAGAATCCGAGTACCCGGAAGACACGATTCTTGAATTTGTCTCTAACCGATCTAGCGCTTAAAGATGTTGTTGTGTTCTCAAGTGGGAGCAGCGCCCTGGAGGCAGCCGCCAGTGTGGCAATGATACCAGGAAGCGCAAATCCAATGAGAACCTATATTAAGTTAGTTGTTTGCGCTCTCTACATCCAGTGATGTTTGTTACCCCAGGGCCAGCAATGTCTGGATCTCGCTCGTATCTTAATGAAGAATTGTACGACATGCCAAGTAAATTTTCGTTCTTAACGGGAGAGAATCAATTTTCAGAAAAGTTACGAGAAGGCGCTGTTACAAAGCTGGGTTTGGAGGGTTGAAGCTTCGCTGGATGGGATTGTGAGGTTAGAAAGAAAATGAGATTCACAGCTGATCCTATACTGTAACACAAAAGCTTACATAACATGCATTACAGTAACACAAACAAAATACCGTAGGTAGGTGACCTCTGTATAGATGGGTTGATAAACTTATATCCCATGTATGTAGTTATTTCATACCTCACCATCTGGAAACCCATTAAGTCGTGTTCTACTGTTTCTTCTATTGAATAATATGGTCTCAATAGGTACAATAGTACCAGATAGCAATAAATGGAGTTCTCCGATGGACGACTGTAACCCTGTTTTCCATAAAAAGCAATGCACAAAAGACAAAAAGAGCCGGGTCAAAACCACCAATCATCCACCATTGCACCAATGTGCCGTTTCCACCATTACCTAGTTCCATCACATCCACAACAACCACCTCTTCTCTCCCTTTCAACATTGTCTTCCCATTAAAAGGAAAGCGAACTAATCAATCTAGAATTCTTGGGCAAAGCTTACTTATTTAAGGGCAACACAGATTGAACAGCGAACTTCTCTCGCTCTAGCAGAGCTGGTGGAAGTAATATAAGTAACAAGTTTATTACGAATAGTAAATAGTAGCTAACTCTATAGAACTAAACTATTGAATTGACATTACAAGTATAACTTTGGACCACACTTTAGAATTTAATACTAAAATTGCTATTATTAGGGTATAGTACAAAATATATACCGTTTCTTGTATATAAGATTATACAGGGTCATTTCCGCGTTTTTACTAAGTATTATCTTTATATTATAACGCACAAAGGTCGTATATAGCTCGGTAGTATCATAGAGCTAATTAGGAGCTTTATTTAAGTCTATATAGAAACGTGAGGCTTGAGGACTAATTATTATGAAATGATTCCGCCGACCTTAAGCGATAGCATAGAGAAAGGATAAACCGGGCTATCAGTAGTAATCATAAGCGTAATATGGACTAATGGATACTCATATGCTATGAGTACACTTAATTTTTGTATTAGCGATACCTACTCTAAGTTGTAGTAGGTACCCAAGGATAGTGTAACCTAATTAGTGCGGAGTATATCGGACCAAAGCCCGTAGTACGTCTAGGCATTATTCCGACCGGTCCGACCGCTTAAATAGGAAATCGTAAACTTAAAAATTGAAATGTATATATAACGCGACAAGGAGATAAATAAACCATTAAACGAATTCCTATTGAATACTTCTTCTTTACTAACTCATAATCCAGCGGGGACTTAGATTTGTTAGCACTTTCTTGTTTTTAGACGTCCCTGAATAGCCTTAATTTGACTATTTAGTCCTAGTACTTCGTCCCAGGCGAAAAATTGTAGGTTTGCTAGAGCGGCTAAGGTTGGCAACAGTGTAAAAACCCCCGAAAAAAAACCTACAAATGTTTCGCATGGGACGAAGTATGCTTAATGAAATGCTTGTTCTAGGAAATTATAGCTTAATTCGAAAATCGCAAACCTAAAATCCCAGACGTACTTAATCTATGGCATTGGAATCAAAGGGAGAAGAATATATAAATCAATAAAATGTTTTTTCATGCAAACCAGATGGAGTCTAAGGAGCTATTCAAATTATTCTACACTATGCTTTCTGCGTCGACATACAGTTGGGGCTTCACTTTCTAATTCTTTCCTTCACTCTAACCATCAAGTTAGGCTTATGCCAAAACAAATGCATCGGAGTCGCCTCAATCCAGTCCAACTGCCCTTCTCTTTCGATCTCATACCTAAAGATCAGCCGGGCCAATGTGATATGCAGCTCCAACCAGGCCATATTGCGTCCTATGCAACCTCGTTTTCCCAGGCTAAAGGGCTGAGTCGCTTCCAGAATATCGTCCTTGTTCTCTCCCAGCCAGCGCTCGGGGATGAATTCTGTTGGGTTATGGAAGTTTTTGGGAGACATGGATGCGGCGCATGGGCTTGTGGAAACAATAGTCCCTCCAGGAATGCTGATTCCATCTACCACCGCACCTTCTGGAGGTGCATTTCGGGGTGGACCGATTGGAAGAGGAGGAAAGATTCGCAGTGCCTCTAGGCAGACTGCGTGAAGGTACTTGAGAGGTGCGGCAGTGGTAGCATTGATATCTTCTTCTTTTTCAAAACGGCCAAGGATTTCCTCCGTGACGGTCTTGAAGACAGCCGGTTTTTCCAGGAGATAGTGCACAACAACACTGAGTGTAGTAGCAGTAGTTTCAGAGCCAGCCACAACCAAGTCTGCTGCGTGACCTGTCATCTGCAAACGGAACTTTTCGCTGTCATCGTCCTGGGGGTGGTCGCGAAGAAGGTAGTGCATGAAGTCTTTGCGGTCGGTCTTTTCGCTGAGACGTCTGAAGAAAAGATGGGTTGATCAGAGGAAGCATTCTTAAAATATCAAGGCGGGCTAGAAACTCACTCCTCCATAACTTTTGTCGTATAGCTCACATGTCTATTAGCAACTTCTACAACCCCTTTTAACCAGCTTTTGTTGAAAAACAGATACACTGCTCCAAGCCAGGGAAATCGTTTTAGCGTGTCCATTACATTTGAGTGTCCTATGCTGCCCATAACTAGAAGCTGTTAGCTGTGTTCCGGAAAGACAAAGGAGTGAGGCTGCTTTACCATCTGATAACCAAAAATGTTCTTTGCCTAATTAGATAGCGTATTAGTAAATCAAGCGTTTGTAGAAATGCCTGCGAGAATAAAGATAATCTAGGGGAGTAGGTAGGACCCAACCTACCAGATTCGACACCCCCGAATGATTTTCCAAAAGCTAATAACCCAATAATGTCAAAGGTCAAGAAATTGTGCCAATCAGTCAAATTCACAACACCCTCTGCTTTGGCGGTCTTGCCAACGCCGTCAACGTATTTTGCAATAAGATCAGTAATCATATCCTCCTGGTCTCTCAAACTAGCCTCTGAGAACGCACGACTAAGATACTTTCTCATCTGTGCATGTTCTACCGGATCGCGCACACTCACAATCGCATGGACGCCGAAGGAACCATTTTCGTACCAGTCGCTCTTGAGGAATTCCCCACCCTTTCGTGGAGCGTAGATATCCTGCCATGATTGGGCGGAGGCAAATGAGACTTCATTGGGAGATACGCGAACTACTGGCCCGTACTTCTCATGAAGCGCGAGCATACGCCATGGTTGGCGGCCGGATAGAAAGTCGCGGGAGTAGGGATACTAAGAAAGGTAATGTTAGCGCTCTCTTCTATTGTACGAGTATATACGGCAAGAATTTTGATCTTGTGGCTCGGCATAGTGACCCGGACGCTTCGAGCTCGGTTCATTGACCCAGATTGATCCTCCACTCCCACCGAGATTGGGCAAACCAATTACCCCTTCTAGGATTTCTGGCATAACATGCTTTCAAGTTGCACGCCAAACAATCCCCGAGACCTTATGCTGTTGAAAGTGACTAATTGTGTTCGACTAATACATACATTTGAGATTTTCGCTAGTAGCGGTCCAGGAATGTGAGAAAGTGGGTGAAAATAAATCCTTCGGATGATTCCTACTATGAGGAAGGTAATTGCCTAATTGTGTCGAGAAAAAGTGTAAGCTAGATAATTCCACCAATGGGATATAAACGAAGCAGTGCAACACTTACAGCAATGCTGAATGGTATTGCCACCCTCGCCGCAGCACTCAACTTGTAGGTAGACTCCATGGCTGTCACAAAGTAAGAACAAGTTGTATATTTGAGAGTTTTAATCGAACAATTGTGGTAGGAAAGCGAGGTCTTTTATATACAATGCACCTGGTTTCTTCAATGACATAGCTCGCATGACTGTTGCCGTTCGCTGTAGAAAAAACACCGACACAGATTTTGGCTCCGCCTTGGTGTTCCCCGGTGGCCTGGCACGCCAATAGCGAAGCGAGGGGTTACAGTACGGACGTACTTCGTCCCAGGCCTATTAATTGTAGGCTTGCTAGGGCGGCTTTAGTGGAGAACAGGGTAGAAACCCCCGTAAAAGTTACAATTAATATGCTAATATGCCTGGGACGAAGTACATGATGGAACGTTGGAACCAATGTATGCGCCGAAAATCCGCTGACCGAGTTCTACCGATCAGTAATGGGCCACATATTATTTCGTACTCGGTTTCGTTTTGGTACTTTCCTAATTGCACTCTCAGACCTACCAATCATGCTCGGGGCGTCATGTTTCGTACATCCCGCGAGACTCTCCACCTCTAGGTGGCAAAACAGTGCAAGTGGAATTACAGACCCCCCCTAACAAATGCTTTTTGAATCCCGTAATGCCGCCTTCGGCCCGCTGTCGAGGTGTCTTGAGTAGAAAACACATGTTCGGATATTATTCAGACTTACTCGTTCGGTAAGAATAAAGCTAGATTCCTAACTACTACTAGAGTACTACCGCACCCTTGATACTACCCTTACTCTAATCTTAAAGCTTAACTCTCTTTACTATATTCCTTCCAGAAAACATAGTTACAACAATTACCTGTGCTTGAAAGTGGATATAATACTGGGTCAAATTGAGGTCGAAATGCTTGGAAATGCGGCGTGGTTGGCTAAACGACTTTGCTTTGCGGGGAACATGTAGTAAATATGGGCCTATTCACTCCACTTTCAAACACTGGTGATTGTTGTAACTATATCGCCTGGAAGGGATAAAGCATTAAGATACGAAGTAATTAGGTTAGTACCTCTTTCTCGGCTATCTAGTAACGTCAACTAGTGTTTTAGATCTTCAGTCCTCTCCTATCTTTGGCCTTTGGAAAGAATTAGGAGAGCCAGGCCTTTGGCCTGGCAAAGGAGAGGATAATATATTATTTCCGTGGATAGGCGCGGATAAGGAGAGAGTGTAGATTCGGGAGAGGAGCGGAAAGGAGAGGCTAAAATAAGCTTAAAAAATAAGGCTCAAGAAAAAGCGTAAGCGACAGCACCAGAAAGTCTTTTTACTACAGTACGAAGGCGCATAGGAGCACTAGACAGGCTCCCCGTAGACAAGACAAGTAGCAAGCAGTCTTAGCACAAGAATTTTCTACTCCGTAGAGATGCACACAAAATCGACTACTACTTATCCTGTCCATGAGGTCTTTATAAAATCCCAACGCTAAGTCTGCCACTTCTCTTGTCCACCAGGAGGTCGGGTTCGTCACTGAATCGTCAGCAGTCTTTCCACAATATACTTCCTCCCAGGCGTAACAAACGTTAAATTCAATGGGCGTGCTGACCCTGTTCTCCTCTGAAAAATCCCCTCTCTACCCACTGAAAATTTTACGTTTGTTACGCCTAGGAGGAAGTAAGCAACCATCTTTCACCAAGTACGGAGAACGCGATCACATATACCATCACTACATGACTACGCACTAAACCTCGATCCCTAATTGGCTACAAGATCCCTATAGCCAAGTGTATTAGACACTAGAGGTACCGGGGGCCCGACCCGGCTAGGCACGCCTAGGGATTAAAAGAGGGGGTAATTCACGTACCGTACTTAAAGGACTGTTAACAAAGTCTCTACTTCGTATTATAGACCTCCCCAGCACTTTCCCCCCACCAGAAATCGAGGCTCAATACTTATATTATCGGAAAACAGACCCTTAGTCTAAGCAATAAATCCTTTCGCTCTTTCAGAAGTACCTCCGTAGCAGGAGAAATCCCTCGCATCGTGCCTCACGATGCTAGGGATAGAGTTTCCTGGGCACTCGGCGTCTATACGTGGACGGAGTCTTGGAGAGCCAGATATGGCCCACATAAACGTAATATACAGTATACTATTCGACGATATTGCGGCTCAATGTCGTCTCGGGAAACAGGCCGACTCCAAGCATTTACGAAGTAAGCCTCCAACTTACTCAGGTATGGTATCCACATTAAGTGCACCTTTCTAGGGTCTAACCTGACGTCTGGAAGGGATAGGCACTATCGACACGAATCCCACAAAAACAAAACGGGCAGGAGAAAAAAAGGGAATCGAAGAAGAAAAAAGAACGTTCAATCAAGAGCCAAAATACAAGAAAACAAAAGAAAATCATTCTGAAGGTACATGTAATCCCGTTCTCCCATATACACAGAGAAACCCCCCTCCCTCGAGCCCCATTCATTCAGTCCATCCATCTCACCCAATGTAGCAATTTCCCAATCCACCCAAAGATCCCCTCGTTGCGTTGTCCCGATTTCTCATCATTCTTTTATACAACTTCCCCATTTATTCCCATCCCACCTACCCCAATACCTGACCGATCTTCACAAAAGTTCCGTTCTCCATTGCTCCCCATCAATCACCATGGTCGAATTCGAAGGATTCTCAACGTGACTCCTAGCCATAGCCTCTTGCCACTATCCAAAACTATTAGTGCTTCGTCCCAAGAACAAAAATAGGGAGTAAAAAAGGGGAAAGGGGAAACATACCTTGAAAACAAAATTAAGAATCAGCGCAACAATCAGCGCAAAGCTAACAATCATGGGCCCAATCATATTATCAAAATCCTTCCCACTCCTCGCAACAATCATCTCCCTCCGCGTCCGATGCATAAAGTATCCCCACCCCGCAGTAAAGATCGAGACAATTAGATACGTGATCCCCATCGCAAGACGCGTCTTATCATGGGAGCCTGCGTTGGAAAGAACAATGGCAAACGATCCAAGGAGGAAACAGATATGTTGCCATTTGAGATATGTTCGCTCATTAGCTAACCAGACTTTGGGTTCCACCTTCAATGGTCCGGAATCTTTGATGAGTTGAATGGGTTTCGTTACGCCAGGGGGTAACACAACGCTCTTTTCTCTCTGGGCTTGAGCATATCTTGAGAGCGAGAAGGATGGGAATACTGAAGAAAGAGTACCATAGCCGCCGCCACGAGAGCTTGAACCTTCGCCAGCATCATCAAAGACACCATCATTTGCTACCTTCGTATTGCCAAACTCAGAACGTCTCCCGGAGGCTTCCGCACGCTCTTCAGCTGCCATTCTATCTTGCATGTAAGATTTGCCCAAGGGCGAGACAGCTGCCTTGAAACTAGCGCTCGGGCGAGAGGTTCCTCCCAGAAAGCTGCCAACGACTTGTTCATCCTCTGCTTTACGTGCTTTTCTTTGCTCCTCTTCCTCAAATGCAGCTTGAGGATCCTTTCGGATATCCGTTTCGACTTCACTCAGCCAGAAAGGAAGGTTGTTAACGTTGTCTTCAAACAATGAGGCCACCCCATGAACAAATTTAGAGAATCGAGGTGCCTTGTGAACAAGATGGGAAGAGATGAGATCCTCAACCCATTGTGGATGCTTTTTGACGCCGTCCTCTTTAACCTTGATCTCTAGAATTGCATATGGAAAGCGGGATAGCTCGCCCTGGTTGATATTAGGAAAAGGATATTCCATGGCACTGTTATCAATATCAAGTCTATGCCAGTTTCCAGGACGTCTGCATGGTCGGTCAGGATCTATGGAATCCTCTCGGATGAAAGCAAGGTTGGTGTCGATAGAAATTCTGACTTTATCGTCCTGTGGCTTCTGGAAAGCGGTTCTGGTGTAGTTTGCTCGTAGGACTGGCTGAAGATCATTCTCTAGGACGAAATTTTGTATGCTCTCCACCGTGTTTCTGAACTCCTCAATCTTTGCTGCTGGGTGACCTTGTCGTTCCATCTTCTGGATGCTCTTTTCCATCTTATATTCTCCCTTGATGAAAGGCTGGATGTACTTCTCCTTGATAGGAAAGCGCCTCTCTTCACTACTACCATTCTGATGCAAAATCTTTTGCTCGATAACCAGTTCAGGGCCAGTGTTCAGTTGACCTGCCCACCTTATGCGAATCGATGCAGCGTCGATTTGTCGATCAACCTTCTGGTTATATAACGCGAAATCTGGATTATCGAAATACAGGGAATTGAGGGTGGGGTCTCCTTGAGCATCAATGCCTTTCGAAGACTGCTCGCTATAAACGAGAACAGGAAGTCGGCGTAGAATAAAGGTTCTGACCTCTAGGAGATTATCCATATGGACCCAAACTATATCAATCGTCAGCTAAACAAGAACAAGAAGGTCAAGTAATACTCACATTTGTATGCCACATATTTCTCCCCGTTTTGAGTCTGCGATAAGGCCTCATCGGTTTCCAGGGGATCAGCAGGGCTCTCGTCCAGTTGTTGTCGCACAACATAGAACATCATAGATAGCTTATTAAGCAGAGGGGCATAGCTTGATTCCGAATTGAAAGGACGATTGGACAATCTGAGCTGTACCATGGGTCTGATCTTGTAATGATTTCCTCTCTTGCGATCATGCTTCTTAACAATCTTCAGAAATCCAGTATAGTTGATACTGCTGTACTTCTTCAATTCCTTCGTTTCGTTCGTAATCTTGTCCAGTTCATCCTCGATCGCCTTGAATTTGCCCGCTATGGCATCCGATTTAGAAGCCTCTTCCTCCGAAGCAAGGTCTCTGAGTTTCTCCCCGCACTTTGTTGCTCGCTCCTCCAGAGCCGTGAAGGTCGATGCTTGGAAGGCAGCCACCTTTTCCAATTGCACATTCAGCATTTCGTCGCAGAACTTGTTCTCATCGTCTTCGGTCCAGGTTGGGTCATCCTCGTCCTCCCGCAACATGCTCTTGAGTTTCGCATAGTCTATGTATTGATCTTTCCATGGCTCGAAGACCGAATTCCGTAACTTCTTTCCGAAACGCATGTTGGGGCGAGTTCTCCTCGTAAGGCTACGGAGCTTTCACGTTGTGGTTCTTTTGTTCCGACGACCCGACGACGATGGTTCGCTGGAGGACGTTCGATGTAGAGTGCGATTTCGATTGGAGCGAAGGCGCAAGAAGCTCGTACGATTCACGATAGAGGGGTACAGGTGAGTTGTTGATGGGAGACTGGAGACAATTATCTAAACAAAGCAAACGAGTGAGAGGGATGCAGCCAATCTAGCGATATGAGGGGCTTGTGAAAAAATGTCGTCCCATCGCTTTGCTATCTGCAAGGAACCATCGTCAGAGCGTGCCTTGCTATCGATGTTGTGGTTGGACAATGCCAAGTGGGGAGAACAAGGATGTTGCCAGTCGGATAAATTGGTTTCTCCTTCGCCGATTCCGAGCGTGAAGGTTTGGCGGAAGCAAGTTTAACAGGAGCTCCCAGTGGACAAGAAAAGTAGTAGAGACCTCTTTTATCTTATCCTAACTTCACTAAGAACCACTATATTATATTATCTATTTAGAGTAATTAAAATGATTTATCAAAAACAATAGTACAATGAGAGCAATTGTTCTAGATATTTTAAATACTTTAGTACCTGGAATCAACTTACGCTAATAGTTTAAAAAAATGTATCTCTGCCACTTTCCTTATCTACCGGGAGCAGGAGTAATTCCTCTAGCATTACAGAGTAATAGGTAAGTTTGCTATTTATTTCTAGTAGTAGTATTATTCTAAACCCTTACTGTAGAATAATAAAATTAAAAAAAGACTACTACCTCTTTTCCATTAATAAAACTATACCTATTCTATCCTCCTACTACAGTATATAAAATAATCACGTGATTTCACTTCCAAAAAACACTCAAAAAATTCGCAAAATATGTACTTAAATAAAAAACGAAGGCTATGTACAAAAGAACGCTTATTCGCTACGTTAGACTAATCTAGCCTACCCTACCCTACCCACCCCGCTGGTATCCCCATTACCAAAAGAAGCCAAAAAACCCGTGATATCGCAAAGAGAAAGAGAGACAGACAGGGCCAGAAACCCCCTTCCAATAGCAAAGAAGAAAGAGCCAAAAAGCGCGCTCTAGACAGTACATACATGCGTCCCACTGGTATCTCCCATGAAAAAAAAAGAAAGCGTAAAAGCTTCATCGTATGCACCGCTTGATCAATGCTAGCTACCATTTTCTTTCGTACAACGCGCCACAACCATGTCTTTTTTTTCTCTTCATATCATTAAGAAACCTTTTCCAAAAAATCGTCATCATCTTTTCGTTCTCAAGCCGCTGCTAGTTCGACTTGGGCGGGGGTACGTGTAGCATGCTTCTTGGGCCCAAGAATTTGCTCCGCAGTGCGCTTCACGATTCCACCAGTAACGGGTAGACTGGTAGATCCTTCGAGGTACATGTCGACCTCGCGGGCAGACTGTCGTCCTTCGTTGATACCCCAGACAATCAGAGATTGACCACGGCGACAATCTCCAGCAGCGAAAACGCCCTCGAGATTGGTGTGGTATTTTCCAGGTGGAGTCTTGACGTTCTTGCGACCATCCTTCTCCACCTCATCACCCAGAACACGATCCTCTGGACCCAAGAAACCCATCGACAGCAATACGAGCTCAGCTGGGAAGAATTGCTGCGACCCTTCAATTTTCTTCATGTCCCAACCACCAGATGAAGACTTGGTCCACTCAACGCGAATGGTGTTGATGCCCTTCACTTTTCCGCTGCCATCATCGACAAACTCCTCAGACATTACACAGAATTCACGAGGGTCTTGGCCCATGTGTTGCTTGACTTCAGTGTGTCCGTAATCAATGCGATAGATACGTGGCCATTGTGGCCATGGGTTGTCGCGAGCACGCTCATTCGGTGGCTGAGGAAGCAACTCAAAGTTGGTGACAGACTTGGCGCCATGACGAACAGATGTACCAATACAATCATTTCCAGTATCTCCACCTCCAATGACGACAACGTTCTTGCCCTTGGCTGAGATATACTCACCGTCCTGAAGCTCGGAGTCAAGAAGAGATTTTGTGTTCTTGTGCAAGAATTGCATAGCGAAGTGGATGCCCTCAAGGTTACGGTTCTTGATGGGTAGGTCTCGAGCAACGGTGGCACCAGTAGCAATGACCACGGCGTCATTCTCCGCCTTAAGATCAGCGAGAGTAATGTCTTCTCCAATCGCAACTCCGGTCTTAAAGGTGATTCCCTCAGCTTCCATGAAGTCGGTACGACGCTTGACAATCTTCTTGTCGAGTTTCATGTTAGGGATACCGTACATGAGTAGACCACCGGCACGGTCAGCTCGCTCGTACACGGTGACTTGGTGTCCAGCTTTGTTCAGTTGATCGGCACATGCTAGGCCGGCAGGGCCAGAACCAATGATGGCGACAGTCTTGCCCGTTCGCACCTTTGGAGGTTGTGGAATCATCCACCCCATGTCAAATCCACGATCGATTATAGCACACTCGATGGACTTGATTCCCACGGGATCCTCGTTGATACCAAGAACACAAGCTCCTTCGCATGGTGCCGGACAAACACGACCAGTGAATTCGGGGAAGTTGTTGGTCATAAGCAGACGGTTCAAAGCATCTCTCCATTGATTCTGGAATACTAATTCATTCCATTTGGGAATGATATTGGAAATTGGACATCCAGAGTCAGATTGACAGAAGGGAACACCACAATCCATACAACGAGCGGCCTGGTATTTGAGTTCGTCTTCATCAAGTCGCTTAGAAAGCTCAGCCCAGTCCTTTGTTCGAGTCTTTGCAGAGCGGTATTTCTCGGATCGTCGTTGATACTTCATGAATCCCTTGGTCTTGTCTAAGACAAGGGATCGTTTCTTTTCAGCCGCTGCATCTCCAATAGATTCCTCAATATCTACAAGATCAGACTTCTTCTTCGCCTTGTGGACATGGGCGTCGCGGGCTTGGTGTCCTGGGAGTATTGGTAGTGCGTACTCGGCACGCCTTGCTTCAGCTGCCTTTATCTTTTCTTCCTCCAAAATGCGCTTGTAATCAACAGGCAAGACCTTGACAAATCGAGGTAAAGCTCGGTTGAAGTCCAGCAAAATACGAGCGGCGAGCTCTGAGCCAGTGTAGTGGTGGTGGTCTTCAATCAAGCTGCGGACATAGGCGATTTCCTCGGGGTCGTCAAGGCCAGATGCTTCAACCATTTCGGGATTCAGCTTTGACATGAAATCCTGTTGGATATCGAGGATGTAGGCAATACCACCGGACATACCGGCAGCAAAATTACGACCCGTGCTTCCAAGAACAAGCACACGACCTCCTGTCATGTACTCGCATCCATGGTCTCCAACACCCTCGACGACAGCAGTTGCACCGGAGTTTCTGACAGCAAATCGCTCAGCAGCAATACCGCGGAAGAAACAGGTACCACTGGTAGCACCGTATAGACAGACGTTTCCTACTATCACATTTTCTTCGGCCTTGAATACAGCCGCGCGAGGAGGGTACACTATCAGCCGTCCACCAGACAAACCTTTTCCGACATAATCATTGGCATCACCTTCTAGCTCCAACGTGACACCAGGAGCACAGAATGCGCCAAAAGATTGACCGGCTGAACCCTTGATATTGACGTGAACAGTGTCCATTGGGAGACCTTTCTCACCATACCGCTTGGAAATTTGGTAAGAAAGCGAAGTTCCCATCGCACGATCAGTATTGACAATGTCACACTCAATCCTAGAGGGCAAGCCCTTGTCGAGAGTCAACTCGGCTTCCGAGATGAGCTTGTTATCCAATCGGACATAGAGGCGATGGTCTTGCTTGCGGACATTAAATGTAGCAACTCCGGGTCTCAGCTTATGTGCTGGAGTGAGAATCAACGATAAGTCGATGTTTTGAGTCTTTGGAGTACGCAAGTCTTCGCGGACTCGCAAGCACTCGGCATGGCCCACCATCTCGTTGATAGTTCGGAAACCAAGCTGTGCCATGATTGCTCGCAGTTCGTTGGCAATATAATAGAAGAAGTTGATGACATGCTCAGGTGTTCCCTGAAACTTCTTTCGTAGCTCAGGATCTTGAGTGGCGATACCAACAGGGCAAGTGTTCTGGAAAGTATTAGCATTTACGTTTGAAGCTGGTCACGTGCTTTCACTTACGAGGTGGCATTTCCGCATGATGATGCAACCCATAGCAATGAGGGGAGTAGTGGCGAAGCCCCATTCTTCAGCGCCAAGCAGACAAGCAATCGCAACGTCTCTACCAGTACGGAGTTGACCATCAGTCTGCACAACAACACGTCCCCGAAGATCGTTCAGAACCAAAGTTTGGTGGGTTTCAGCAAGACCAAGCTCCCAAGGAAGACCAGCATACTTAATGCCAGTCCATCGAGAAGCACCGGTTCCACCATCGTGACCAGAGATCAAGATGTGGTCGGCCTTTGCCTTGGCCACTCCAGAAGCAACGATACCAACACCAGTCTCCGAGACAAGCTTGACGGACACTCTGGCACGTGGGTTGGAACATTTAAGATCATAGATCAATTGCTTCAAATCCTCAATGGAGTAAATGTCGTGATGCGGTGGAGGAGAGATGAGACCAACACCAGGAGTAGAATGACGAGTTCGGGCAATGGACTTTGAGACTTTGTGTCCCGGAAGCTCTCCACCCTCTCCGGGTTTGGCACCTTGAGCCATCTTGATTTGCAACTCATCGGAATCAGCAAGGTAGTTTGAGGTAACACCAAATCGACCTGAAGCAATTTGCTTGATAGCAGAACGCATGGTATCTCCATTTGCCATCCTCTCGGAACGCTCTGGATCCTCACCACCTTCACCTGTGTTGGACTTTCCACCGAGGCGGTTCATGGCGATGGCAATGGTGGAGTGGGATTCCATCGAGATGGAACCGTAAGACATAGCTCCAGTACAGAATCTTCGTACAATTTCTGTCCAAGGCTCAACCTGGTCAATTGGTACTGGATGTGCTTCTTCGAACTTGAAGTCAAGCAGACCACGGAGGGTACATGCCTTGATTTGTTCATACTCGGAGAGTGAGTATGCTTCATAAGACTTATCGTTCTTGGTTCGTACGGCATCTTGAATATTGGCAATTGAGGTGGGGTCATTAATGTGTGGTTCTCCACCATCACGCCAATGGTACTCGCCAGATTCAACCAGACCCGGAATGCTGACGGTATATCGGGATGGGAAACCCTTCTCGTGGAATCGGAACGCATCCTCGGCAATTTGCTCGAAAGTGATACCCTTAATTCTGGTTGCAGTTCCCTTGAAACAACGGTCAACTACGGTGTCATCAACACCAAGTGCTTCGAAAATCTGAGCACCTTTGTAACTGGCCAGGGTAGAAATTCCCATCTTACTCATAACCTTGAGAATGCCTCCATCGGCGGAGTATTTGTAGTTGCGGATGAGAGCCTCATCGGCGAGTTTCTTTCGAATCAAACCTTCCCGGTTCAACTTTAAGATACATTCCATAGCGAGATAAGGATTGACAGCATCCGCACCGTAGCCCACCAAAACACACATATGGTGGACTTCACGTGCTTCAGCGGTCTCAACGACCAGAGCTGCATGAGATCGCCACTTGTTGTTGACGAGATGGTGATGGACCATACCAGACGCAAGAAGCGCAGAGACAGGAACACGATCGGCCGATGTGGCTCGGTCAGAAAGAATAATGATTCGGTCCTTGTTTTCGATGGCAGCCGTAGCTTGGTCGCAAATGCTGTCTAGATGGTTGATATAACCCTGAACCCCTTGAGATTTTGGAAATGTCAGATCAATGACCTTGACGGTCCATGATGAATGGAGCTGATTTATATTCTTCAAGGCATTGAGCTCCGGAATGGATAGAACGGGAGTTGGGAGATGTAATCGGCTGCACTGAGAAGCATCCATCTCCAGCAAATTGCCTTGGGGTCCAACGTAGCAATCCAACGACATGACAATAGCTTCTCTGATAGGGTCAATTGGGGGATTTGTGACCTGAGCAAAGAGCTGTCGGAAGTACTCGTAAAGCAATCGAGGAGCTTGTGCCAAACATGCTAGTGGTGAATCATTTCCCATCGATCCGAGAGCCTCTTTCTCGTCGGAAGCCATGGGTGCAAGTAGCAAACTGACTTGCTCAAATGAGTACCCGAAAGCTCTTAACATAGCGTCTTCCTGGATTGCGGCGGAATCAGGCTTTGCTGAAAGATCAACAGTGCCTCGGCTGATAAGTTTTTCGTGGACTTTTGGAAGGCTTATCAGTTCCTTTTCAATCCAGGATCTGAAATCGTGACGGTTGGATACGGTATTTTTGAGCTCAGCGTCATCAATGATTCGACCTGCTAGAGTATCGACGAGAAGCATTTTCCCAGGCTGCAGGCGCCCTTTGAGAACAACTCGCTCGGGGTCAACGGAAATAGTTCCCACCTCGGAGGCGCAAATGATCCTGTCATCATCCATTACATAGTATCTACAAGGACGAAGACCATTTCTGTCGAGATTCGCACCGCAGTATCTTCCATCGGCGAATGTGAAGAGAGCAGGTCCATCCCAGGGCTCCATATTGCAAGCAGCCCACTCGTAGAATGCAGCTTTTTTAGGATCCATAGCCGAGTTGTCATGCCATGCTTCTGGGACCATGAGCATCACGGCCTCAGGAAGTGACAAAACTCCATTAATGGTCAATAATTCGAGCACATTGTCGAAAGCAGCCGAGTCAGAGCCACCATCTTCGACGATTGGGTAGAGGGATTCCATGTCATCGCCAAATATGTCAGACTGCATGACACCTTCACGCGCGCGCATCCAGTTCTTGTTACCTCGAAGCGTGTTGATTTCACCTAATTACGGTGTTAGTGCATGAATACGCATAAGAATTTACGAGGTTCCGTACCATTGTGAGCTGCCCAGCGCAGAGGCTGAGCACGATCCCAAGAAGGGAAAGTGTTAGTTGAGAATCGGGAGTGGACAAGAGCAAAATGGGCCTCGTAATCGGCATTTACCAGATCATAATAGTACTGATAGACCTGGATGGGGGCCAATTGACCTTTGTAAACAATATTCTTGTTAGACAGAGAGCATAGGTAGAACCAGTTGTGGAGTCCGATGGTATGGGTCGCACGCTTTCGCAATACGTAGAGTTGCCTCTCGAAATGTTTGAAATCAAAATGATCTGGATCGGTGGTTTCTGGCGACTTGCCAGGGCCATACGAAGATGCTAGCACAACGAATGGCTGCAGGATAATAGGCTCACGAGAGGCAGCAGCAGGACCAAGAAGAGTAGAATCTTTAGGAGGCTCTCGCCATCCCAATACCCGCAAACCCAACGACTCCGAGATCTCTTCCAATTGTCTCTTTGATTCTTGCAACGTCTCCTCATCGGGTTTGAAAAACAGATTTCCCACCGCATATTGACCCAATGGAGGCAACTTTATATCCTCTTCCCGCTCGAAATTCTTGATGAAAAACTTGTGTGGAATAGAGGTCATAACACCCGCTCCGTCTCCGTCTCGTGCATCTGATCCCACCGCACCACGATGAGTCATATTACAAAGAAGGTTTCGAGCTGTGGAAACCAGTGTTAGCGTTTTGATTCCAGCTACAACCAGAAAGGACCATACCATCGCTAACAATCTTGTGGCTAGGTTTGCCCTTGATGTTGCTACAAATACAAGTTAGTTCTCTCAACCCTTGCAGAGATTCACCAGTGAATTGATATACCATGCAAATCCGACACCGCAAGCATCCTTTTCCAAGCCCGGATCGTAAAGACCTCTAGAGATTCGGGTCAGCGCTGCTCCATTGAACACAGGGTTCCATTGCATGAGGCAAAGATCACTTACTGCTTCACGGGAAGGGCACCAGCCCATGACTCGTTCTCCTCTGTCTGATATTCATACTGATGGTAGGGTTCATTCTCGGCGTCGATTTGATCTTGTCTGTCGTTGAAATCGTCGACTTTTGCCATAGCAGGCAAAGTGGCGGCGATTTCAGGAACGGATACTTCGCGTGAGGGTATGAAGGAGGGTGTTTCGTGGAGAGTAGTCGGGTACCGGCCGCAAAAGAGAGGTATTGATTTTTGATTGATCGCAGCAGCGTTGAGGTAAGGGTTGAGTCTTGATAGGTGATTGTGGTCAGCGAATGATCAAAGAAAAAGTTGAGAAAAAGTGTAGTTGACTGAATGTGGGTGAAGTATGAAGGGCCCTTTGGGAGGCGTTTTATTGGTCCGTGGGCAGGCGAATTCGGGAGGGGGAAGGAAGGAGGGGTTGGCAGGAGCAGGCGAGCGTGTGAGAGGGCGGCTTGCGCTTGCAAGCTTTCACCCTTGGATGAACCCCGGAACGAAGCCGTGGTGACAACATCGTCTCCTCTAGCACCGGGATTTGGCTGCGAAAATTCCCAAAATTGCTTCTGTTTCTGCTTGATGAAAACGGAGATGCCAGTAAATGCACAAATCGACCCGTCATCTCTCTTTGAGGTCGTGTCGTGCTTGGAGGTTACAAGATGCTGGTCGGTCGCTGTTTGCTGGCCGCGGGAGCGATAACGATCGCTTCGCATCGGCGGGGTCACAGGTATCGAGGCACGGGAGGTCGAGCGAAAAAAGGAGGGGAAGCATCACAGCGTAAACTCACAATTCAGGGTCAACAAAACAGCTGTCTGATGGCAGCGAAGTCGTTCAGAATGGCGGGGCAGGGCACAGCACAACAGCACGCAATGGCAGTGTAGAATGAGGGAGGCAATGGGTGTAAGCGGAAGTGGTGTTGAGCAAAAGGTGTGAAATTGGGGATGTGGAGGGGGTGGAGGAGCTTTTTATGTTTTTTTATTTCCCCTTCCATTATTCGCAGGCCTTGTTTCACGGTAACCCCCAGCTAGGCTAGTGGAGTGGATGGCCAAGGGCTCATCATCGTCAAGGGCACAGCGGATCAAGTCGCTCGTGGGATTGTTTGATGCATAACAACCGAGCTAGTCTGCAAGTGTACTGAGTACTCACTTCCCATCGGCCTGTACCGGACACCACTTTCTGACTGTTCCAATTCGAGGATTGCTTGACGCTTTTCGGATAACATGACCCCAATGGTCATAAAAACGGGAATTGCGAAGGAGCTGGGTTACTGTCATTGCAAGTTTGATTGCTGGTGTGCTGGGCTGTTGTAGTTGATTCAATTTTTCCTTCGTGCTTCCCTTCTTCCATGAGTATAAGCATCCCACGCTGTTGCTTTTGTAGACTTTTGGGGTGAAACTGGAACCACCAGATTCTCTATTGACCAGCCACCAAGGCAAGATCACCCCTCTCACGGATGAGATTTGGCGACCGTACTTGTCAAAATGCAAGCTTGCACCATCTGGCAGCCAACAGCCGACCGGTTCATCGAATGGCACCAAAATGGTGTCTCAAGCACCCCACACCTCAAAATCATCACGGCCATCTGCATCTTCAGATGTAACCTGTCCTACACCAGTCTTGTGATTTGCATACAAAGTCATAGTGCAGCACAATAATGCTGCTCGCTGACGAATGAGAATACCGCTAGGTAGCCTCAACTTCTTGCTCAATTCACAGTACTTACACCCGCCTAGGGGGACTTGGCGCAAGCGAGATGCCGATATCGCCCAAGCTGGTGGCTTTTGTGTTCGGGAGGGGATGGCAGTATTATTAAAGCACTTCCCTGATTCGCCCATGGGAAGCCAGTAGGACGGTCGTCTGAGATTCGCGCAGCCTCCGAGTGGTCCTTCTTTCAACCCCTGCTCCAACTGCTGTGGAGGGGCACATTGCGACCACCGAGAAAAAATGTTTTGCTGCAGGCGCTTTGGCAGAGCTCAGGGGTCCCCACAGCTTAGAGTCTTAATCGTAGGCGTGGCACTACTGGCCCTCCGCAAGCTCCGGGAGTAGGTGCATTTAATTAGGACTTTTTTTTTTAATTAGGACTTTCTGGTCCGTGCGCTACAGGGGTAGTTCCTCCACTAAGAGGATGAGTTTGTATGTGAGTTTGTATAGTATAGATTTACAAAATGGAGACAGAACCTAGGTAGAAGGCTACACGAGTATTTACTATTGATTACTAAGCTGAGGGTATTCCCAACTCCCTCGGCTAATACTAGTACTGCTATTACTAAAGCCCCCTTGACCCGATTATATTTGAGTCCTATCGACTGCCTAATTCTTGTGATTTATTTTGGCTTTTAGACGGTATTAAAAGTAGATTAAATAGATATAGTTGTAAACTCCTATGAATTTGAGAAGATATAGTATTATATAGGTATTAGTGAATATAGCGCACGCAAGGTGTTGTTGATACTCCTCGCGAACCCCTGTTCCACCAATCCAAACCCTAGCCCTAAGCACGGGCCAGAAAGTCCTAATTAAAAAAAAAGTCCTAATTAAATGCACCTACTCCCGGAGCTTGCGGAGGGCCAGTAGTGCCACGCCTACGATTAGACGACGAAATGACTGACACACATGCTGGGAGAAGCTCCCCCGTTTGGACCAATCAAAACGGCCAGATAGGATGATTAGATCCTCCAAGCAAGCTACTTTTTGGAAGAGGGGTACACCCTGGTCGATAAAAACCATCAATCTGGAGCCACGCCCCACGTCAAAAGCTCACTCGGAGTCACAATTGGATTTTGCATCTGAAATGCATGTTTCGGAGGCCACAATTGAAGAAAAAAGACCCGTGACTGCAGAGGATGGGGGCTCTCGGGCGGGTTCTTCTCCCGGAGTTACCCTCGCTGACCAAATCTTTCGGGTGATGTAGGAAAGTAAGCTGCCTGGTACCGTGGAACTAGGAAACAGCCGACGATACTGGTAGTGGTGTCGCAAATGAACCCTGTGGAAGAAAATGAAGCGGAAAATCAGACAAAATGGTTGCTGTTGGTTTGACTAACAAAAAATCCTCAGATGGTGGTTGAACTATCTCTATCATCTCTCGTCTATAGCCTCCTATTGCCTTGTTTCCGGAAATAGGGCATTCTCAGATGAAGAGCGGGAGTGTTTTATTAAGACCCTCGGCCCTCTGAGACCCGCCATTCAGCGGAAACTTCCAATTAAAAGACAGCACTGTAAGTACAGTAAATTTGACCTTTGTCGAGTCGAGTTGTAACAAATGGTCCATGTAAACCTTTCCCGGAGAACACACAAGGGGTACTGTACTTCGAAGTATTATCGC
The DNA here is from genome assembly GCA_900184765.1 of Hymenoscyphus fraxineus. NCBI lineage: Eukaryota > Fungi > Ascomycota > Leotiomycetes > Helotiales > Helotiaceae > Hymenoscyphus > Hymenoscyphus fraxineus. Next base: position 1,064,191 of record LT855415.1, on the reverse strand, counting down.
TTGTTTTTCATAGTCCAAAAAAGGTAATCATCCCGACGAGACATGGCGATCCGCGACAGGATGCTCTGATGTCTGTGCCCAAGAAAAGGAGTGGGATCCCGCAGAAGAGGAGCGTCTTTTGGCTCCTTATGGTGAGCATGAAGTTGCCGCTGAAGCTCGATATGGAAGCCCAAAGAGTGCTGTAAGTACTTTTAGCCTTGGCCACACTAGAATCCCCCTGGAGTTGCCCTTGCTACTACGTTTTGAACGCTTTCCCTATAAGGTAATCCCACTTCAGAACTTTTACTGCAGTACGTTCAAAATGGAAGTAAAAGTGGGTTTGAAAGAGCGCGTTAGCCTTAATTCCGGGGCCTCTGAATAGCACTTGCGACATTTCCAAAGTCAAGCCTCGAAACACTTTGCCCTCAAGTCGGTTTTTGGCGATATGTGCTGTGTGCATATTCGTATGCTGGAAGTGGAAGTGGGATGTTCTAGATTGCAGAAGATTCGGGTACTCGTAAATGGTCTGGGTAAAGATGACCATTTTGAATTCTGGGTGATCAGTGTTCTTTTCTTTTTTTTCCTTCAAAAAAAATCAAAAATCAAAAATCAAAAATCATGAAAGAATCCGGCCAACTACTCTAATGCCAGTCCTGTCGCGGGCAAGTCTCGAATGATGGTGGCACCAGGTGGTTTTGATAATTGCATCCTGGATCCGGTCATTTTTGGATGCCGGCGGGTCAACTTCGCCAATTGAAGATCTCCTGTTGCAACGGAAAGACAGTGCAGATCCTGCCTATCCAAACTCTGCTTCAAATCGCCAAAAGTTAGAAGGATCGAACGATACTACTGCGTGATGATGGGCCTTACCTCGAATCGGAGGGGCGCATCGGGTGAATTGTGCGGAAATTTTCATGGTGGAGATGGAGAGGAGGTGCGGAAGACACCGAGGCTGAAAAGTTTTCTCGGCAAGGCTGAGATTTTAAGGTTTGCTGCGTTTTTAGCGTGGCTGCGTGGATGCAGGGATCTCACATCTTACCTACAAGGATGCTAGCCTTGCAGCTTTCTGGGCACAGCTTTCTGGGCACCTTGCAAGGTGCGGTGCCCAGGTGTGGTTGCATGGACCATGAACCATCAACAACACAAATCAACAACACAACTACTCTGTACACACCACTCAATCCAAGTCAGTGATTCTTGGTACCAATACCCACTACTGTAGCAATAATATACCCATACCATACTCGCCATGCTTTCACTTCCAAACCTTGCTCCTCAAGATGTAGGTTTCTTGTCCCTTTTCCTCTCTTCAATTGACGTTACGGTTGGTTACATGCTAACCAAGCAGTGCAGTCGTACACACTATGGTACACCTCATCAAGTTCTACCATTTCCTCTCACAGCCATGATCCCAATTCCTCTGATCATCTTGGCGCATCTCCTCATGGTCAAAATGCCCAATCCAACCCCCAGAGACGGCAACAAGCCTTGCACCGCCATCCGCTTGCGCGATTGCGACTAGACGAAGAATACATTGAGCGACGAAAACAAAATATACAAAACTATGGCAATTCATGGATTAAACCACCTGGCATTCCCAAGTCGCTGTACCAATTGCGCGAGGAGAAAAGAGAAATGGAGGAGCATCAAGAGGCGCTAAGACGAGAACAGCTTGCACAGGAGCTTGCGGAGGTGGAAGCGGAGGCAGAAGCAGAAGCTACTAATGCGCTGTTGCGGGCTGAGGCTGCGGAAGGGGAAGACGAGGAGGAAGTCAGAGATCTCGACGACGACATTCCAGAAGCAGACGCAACTGCCATGACATATGACGACCCGGATGAATCGGAGGAGGAGGAAGATGACGAAGATGACGACGAAGAAGAGAGTCAAATGATTGAGGAGGTCCCTAGAGGAGTTTTAGCTGCGCGGCTACCCGACGACGTATACAGAGAGGCTTTGGTGCGTGGAGAAGAACCAAGAGCTTCGAGGTTTGGTGACGAGGGAGATTCTATCGTTGATGGGGAAGATCCATCGCAAATGCTACAGGAAGAGGACCTTGTGCATGAAGGGGGGCCAATGCATGCTGATGAAGACATGGACATGGACGCGGATCTTGACGCAGAAATCCCAGATGCTGATGAAGGAGGTTATGAGCACACTGACACAGAAGCAGAAATTAGCAGCAGCAGCAGCTCAAGCGAAGATGAAGAGAGCTTGGACGAGAACCCACTGCCCCCGAACGGTCAAACCCAGTCAAGTATGGTTCGAAGTGATGGAACGCAGAATAGTATGGATTTGAGTGGCATGCTTTCAAATAATAGCAGTCATTTCGGGAGCAGTCCACAGCAGATGTCGACTAGACGTCTTCGCAGAGGAGCTTGAGTTTTCCTTATATTAAGGAAATCTAACACCGAGGTTATTGTTGTCTTTTATAATCATTCGTGGACGTCGAGTCTGTATCTTCTCAAGCCCTGGCGTGCTCAGAGGAGTCTGTAACTAGTGAAAAAAAATGAAGTACATGTACAAAACGAAAGATATCAATACGAAATTGCCTCCTGTTTATTGACTGATGGATCATTTTCTGATATATCAATTGGCCTTCGTCTCAACGTCTCTATTCAACCAAACGTTATCCCAATACTGTATCTTTAGCTCATCCCCACGCAAACTAACCCACCAATCTCCCAAGGAGCAAGCAATCCATATATCAACACATCAGCACGCAGTTTCGCAAGTAGAAAGCAAACCCTTATAATACAAGCAGAGTCAGTCAATCCCGTCCAAACGCCTAAGTCTTGCCCAAGTATTGCAAATGCCTTCCTCATCTCTCTCATTTCAATCCCAACATCCCTATCTCCAAACCTTTTCAAATCCCGCCATCCCCGTTCCTCAAATCAGATCAAAAGACCCAAACGTAGAAAAACAAGGCCCCGACCGCGGCGAAAAACAGCAACCACACTTTCCAACTGACCCCCGTTCGCTCGGCCATGAGCAGCATCCGGTTCATCGTCCCCCGGAGACGCACGCGCGTGTTGTCGAAGGAATCGTTCATTTTCTCGATCATGGCGCTGGATTCGCGTGTTGAGTCGCCGATTTGGATCGCCATCTGGATACTTAGTTAGTAAAACAGATATGGGAAAGGGGTCGGGGCCGAGATGGAGAGAAATACATCTTTCAACATAGAGACCTTGCCTAGCATGCCAGATATCTGGTGGTCATTTTGTGATTCCAGTTCGTCGAGGACGGCATTACTATATTGTCCTCTGTACCACTCGAATTAGTATCCCTTCCCTAAATAAAACTCTCCTTCCCCTTTCTCTTTCTCTTTCCCTCCCAATCCTTCCATCCTTGAAGAACAAAAACATACCTCGAATTCGGCGTCGCAGGTCTATAACTCTGCCCTCCAACCCCTAGCCCCCCCGATCCATTCCCATTACTTGAAGGATACCCATATCCACCCCCAGGACTTGGACTCCCATTCCTCGCCGTCTTCTGCGCACCGCCTGCGTTATATCCTTCGAATAGGGCGCTCCGGGGATCGCGCGAGCCGCCGAATCTGGGGGTGTACGTTAGTTTGGACCTCGAGGGTTGCGCGCGCGACATGGCATATTGTGTTAGGAAGGAGGAATATTGGAGAGGGGATAGCTACCTAGAAGCCATGATTTGCACCCCTTAAGTATACGCGCTGCGGTGTTCGGGTGATAAAAGTGTTGAGTAGGTGAACTTTTTTTTTTTTCGTTTGTTGCTTCGGATGTCTAATGTAGACGTCGCGAATCGAAAGCTCGGGTCAAGTTTTTTGGTGGTGGTGGTGTTGTCGCTTGGTGAGGGAGCCCAACCACATGGCACGGATTTATAGTAGCTGGGACGAAATAAAGTTGTGGTGAGGTGCGAAGATGATGCGTTCCTGGATGATGTTGGGGATGTGTTAGCTGAGGGCTGTTGGGAGGCTAATGGGTGAAGGACAGGTGTTCAATGGATGAATTAGATCAGTGAGACTATTGATGGTTTGTTGCGCTTTGTGACGGGTGAGTTGAGGTGGCGACGGCATATATTAATTGCAATCGCGAGTTTCTACTTTATACGTTTCAAATTGTTCACAATGTTAGAATGTTACAATATTAGAATTGTCGAATGTTGGAAATTAAATTCCAGTTGCTTTTGAAAGTTCAGTGTCAAGCGCCTGTGGGCGTTCTGAATTGACAAATGTCAATGGGCTCCATCAAGCTACCGCAATCCAAGAGGTGAGATACTGTTTCATTCTGGGTATTTGGTTCCTTGCTGTATTTCACTGCATCTACAGTACAGATGGTCCTATGTAAGAACCTTCCAAGCTATGCCCCAAATTCTCATCAAATCATATGCCATAATTCCATACCCCCGCATTGTAGACATGAACTTTTTGTATTTTTCAACCCCCGAAGAAATAAGAAGCTACCGGCCAATGCAATCCATGAAGAAAAGAAAATGGCAGACAAGAAACAAAGAGTATCCATTCGATCTTGAGAACTTTTCATGTCCGTTTTGTTTGTCAAAGCCAACGACCTCCAACAAATATGCGAGATTGATCGAAGATTATCTGCGGGAGGAAGCTGAAAGGGGGAATCCAGAGTTCGCATAGCCAAACAGAACATGATGTAAATCGACTGAAATTTCTAGTCCTCCATTGGCTCGTTGGGCTCCTCAAAATCACCGTCCTCTTCCTCGTCCTCGTCGTCAGCTCCTCCATCCTCTTGGGCCGCCTTGGCGAAATCGATGTTGCGGCGACGGGTGCGGCTTGGGAGAATGTTCTCGGTATCGATCTCCTCCATGTTATCCTCATCAGGCTCATCAACTAAACACTTTGTAAGTGAAGGTCCCAAAAGGTTCGCAGCATCACAGTAGGGAATTATTTACCAGTTGGCTCGCCCTATGGTATTTATTAGTCAATACCTCAAGATATAGACCTTCTAAGGGGGTGTAGCTTACCTCAACAATCTCCTCGTCGCTGGAGCTGTCTTCACCTTCCATAGTAACGTCGGTGTTCTCTGGCTCGGTGTCCTTGCCCTTTCCTTTGGCGTCGTTGTTTTCTGCTGGTGCGGACATTTTTGATGGCAGATTTTGCGTTGTTCGTGTTTTTTAGAGTTGCGTTGTGGAGGTGAGGAGTTGCGAGAGTTGGAGTTGTTTGTTTTGATGGCAATAGACAGCGCGGGGAGCAGAAAAGGCGGGCGGGCCTTTTTGGTGGGGCGGCGACCCGTGACCTCTTCTGCAAGGGAGAATTGTTTTTTACTTGCAGCAAACAACAATTATATATTCTAACGATTCAATTGCCACGAAATGGAATGGCCTGAAATATAACTGTACATACTGTTTGACAAGTATATTGGTAATAATCATAGATAGAGTTCTTGAGGTTGATATTGCCTTTACGAGTAGCTTAGAAGCAACGAATCCCAACCAACCTGACAAGGTTGAAGTATCTCACCAAAATAGGTCACCGTACAGAAATTCTGCCGCCGAGAGTGAATCGAGTCAGGAAATCCTCTTCACTTCACTTTCATAACTGTCCCATCGAGTGGGGTCAAGTTTAAACTTTGAACTAGACAACGCTAAGCATCCCCCCTTTCGAGATCGCTTAAGACGCGATGTCACAATTATCAAGTCTCACAGATATTTGTGCGTCTCTTTCTTTATCTATTTGCATTCTTGCCACAACCTATATTACTACATCTTGCTTTACCGCATCGTTTCGTCCCGAGATCTTCGCAGAGAGCGAGCGCGATAGATATGCGAATAAAGTCATCGCAAGCTACTCTCTAGGCGCGGTCGCTTTCTTCCTTGGGAACTATCACGCTCTAGTCGCCTTCACATACCCCGAAACCTCTTCCTTCATCTGTCCGAATGCTGCGAACCTCCACCCTGACTTCTTCACCTGGAACACTCAGACGATAAGCTATGTAACACTTGTATTTGCGTCGGGATACGTTCTGGTTCAATGCTTTACCCAACTTGGCTCACATGCCAACTCGATTCTGCATCTTGCTGCACCAAAAAAGCTCGTCACCGGGGGGATATACAGCTGGGTCCAACACCCATCCTACGCCGCCAACTTTGCGATTCTGTGTGCCAATATCGCATTGATTTACAGAAAAGACGGTGCGGTTGCTTGCTGGCTGCCGAACAGCTTTGTAGGTAGAAATAAGGTTGATCTGGCTTTATCACTTGTGAATGGATTTGTTTTAGCTGCTGCTCTTGGGGCCTTGGGAATGAGAGTTAGAAGCGAGGAGGCCATCTTGAAGAACACCTTTGGGTCGGACTGGGAGGCATACCACAAGCGAACGAAAAGATTTATTCCTGGTGTTATCTAAAAGTTCAGACGGCCTGGGTCCAATTCCTTGCCCTTTCCTTTTGTAGAGTGACTCGGTTGTCAAGAGAGAGGTGGTCATTCTCCTGTACACATCTAGGTTGGAATAATGCATTGTTACCCAGGCACGGTCACAAAAATGACAAAAGAGCAGCTTCATCTCATTGGCTACGTGTAACACATCCAGTTCTTATTTCAACGACAGACTTTCTTGTAGCACCATCTATGCACAAGGGCTCTGCTGGCTATGCAAGTGATCGAAAGCCTTTAGTAAACCAACCATATGTGCCAGACCGGCAAAAATCACCATAAAATGAAGGATCTGATGGCTTGTACCAAAAATATCATGTTTCATGGGATACCATCTTTCGGGGATCTGAAGAACGATTAAATCTTGTTGGTGTCAGGGACAAAAGGACACTTACTCGAGAAGCATATATTGCAGCGCCAATCAGATTTAGTAAAGCCATCAATCCCATCCAAGCCAGACTCATTCTATATTTTTGAATCTCCCAGCCGTAAATAATGAGGCCGTGTATGATAAATACAATTGCTGAAAGACCAAGGCCTGAGTACATCGCCGCACGATATGGTCGAAGTGAGGGGTGGCGGAATCTTGGGTTTAGTGTTGTTACTACACATGCCACTGCCAATATAGAGACCTAAGAGTATCGCGTCAGCCGTGAGATCGTTAAGGTGAAGGTATGTAACAAGAGACTATAGTTTATCTTTTCGCCAAACTGACCACGGACCAATAAATCTTCTGAAGTCTTGAATTACAATAGAATCCGTAATACACAGAAGGGATAGTCGATCCCCACATCAGGACTACAACGCCCAGATAGTCAAGCTGATTTCCAAAAGCTGCTACTTTTTCACTATGGTTTGCTACAACATGGAAACTATGATTCGTCAGATCGCGAACCAGAACTGAAGGGGCATATTCTTACTATGCTGACAGGAAAAAACAAATAGCGACTCCAAAAAAGAACGTTGAGAATACAATGATATCTCCCGTACGGGCGTTGTCATATCGAGGCAGAACAGTGACATACACAAATATCGGTAGCGTGGCAAATATAAGACCACCAAGAAGATGAGACCAAATGTTAACTGAATTTCACGCCTAGTCAGCAATCATCTCTATTTATACAGGCAGGAAATCAAGTTACTAGTTTCATTGTGAAGCTGTCTTATGCTTTTGAATGATTTCGAGAGCGACCCAGACGCAGGCCGATAACCAGAAAGTATGAACTCGTTGTCCCTGCATAATTTGAGCATCTTAGTCGCAGATGCTTTGCTATGAAAGAGACTGCCTACTGTTGCCAAGATTCTTAAATAAATTATATCAGCATTCCAACTCACGCGAGTACTTGGATTTCCTCGGTACAACTCACGTATTTCATCCCACAGCAGGAGTACATACCGACTTCGAGTCTCGTTTGTCGTCATATCCTGCATGGACGTGGTCTGTAAAAGTTAGCATTACAAATATTGCGTTCGAAAGAATAATTCGGTAAACTGACATCCGGACGAAGTGAGACTCGCTTCCGCAAATCAGATACTGGTTCCATTTCTATTCTTGATGATTACTTCTAGAAAAACGATCAGACTGAGAAGTGCTGTACCAGCACTTTGATCGGTGAAGACAGTAGTGGGCGGGCGAGTACATCCCCCTGCATCCTCTGCATATTGGCTGCCAATCATCTCCAATTCTTCAATTGTTGGACCTCGGTTGGTAGCAGTGACTGGTACATTATTGTGTTTCATGTGGGGTGAGAGATAAGGTGAAAAGCAACTCTTCTGGGTCCCAAAAAGGTCGTCGTATGATCCCTATTAATAGGTATGAGGCTTTCAACCCCTGCCACTGCATTCTGAACTTCTGCTGGAATAATTGAGAATGCCATGTCAAATTCGCTACGGTTTCTCTATATTGCTTCTCTGGTTGAATAAGTGTTATGAAAAGATTACCTCCAAACTTGTTGCTCGCTTGAGCACAAAACTTGGAACACTGCTATACCTTAAATCATAATCGATATGCTCAGTAAAGTATGGACATATTATAGCCAAACCTTTTGAGGCTTTACGCCACACGCAGGCATTAATCCCTGAAAATAATACAATTCCACCACTCACCGGCAAAGACAAGCGCTGTATCACAATTCTCGATTACAACCTCGTCCCATTAACCGCGTCCCTTGACTCTTTAAAGTAAAAACAGTCTGCTGGGCAGTATCTGTTCAGTTTTGGAAATTTACAATATCTGCAAAGGCACCATGGTGTCCTATCTGTATGTTTTAGCAGTCTCTTTTTCATTCATCCCTCTTGCAATTGCCAGTAATGGAACCAACACAGATACCGTAGGATGGGTAGGAGACCCAAATGGGCGAGGAACACTATCACTCGTTATTTCCAGCATCCTCACATTAGGACTCTGCGTGTGGTCCGCAATGCACCTAAATATTCCACCACGCAACGAATCAGAGGCACAAGTCTGGATAAAGAACTTCAAATGGGGGTTAGTGGGCGTCGTGGCTCCGGAGCTCGTTGTATTCGCGGCTTGGAGACAGTACAACTCAGCCAGGGCATTGCAGGACATCTTAGAAAAAGTCTCGAAAGATAACCAGAAATATGCGTCGAAGGTAAACATTCAAAGTTACTGGTCTTTCACAGTCTTGCTGATTCCATATAGAACGAGGAATTCAGATACGAGTCCCGTGCCGATATCGAGCCCAGACATCGCTGGACGATGGTGCATAGCTTCTACGCTGGGATGGGAGGGTTTGTAGTAGAACCAGATGGTCCTGCCAATGAGGGAGGGCCTGTCCTCACGGTATCAGCACGCGGAATGGCCTTCCTGGCACGTTGTGGTCATCTCCCCAACATCAGTAAGGACGACATAAAAGACAAGAGCAAAGCAGACGGCCTGGCGAAATCCTTTGTGTGTATCCAAGCTGGATGGATGGTGGTGCAAGTACTGGGGCGGGTCATCAACAACCTTCCAGTGACTTTACTTGAAGTAAACACCTTGGGCCATGTTCTATGTGCTTTGATCATATATCTGCTGTGGTGGTACAAACCACGAATGGTGCGCGAGCCGACCAAACTAGAAGGGGATTGGGTAGCGCCCTTATGTGCGTATATGTATATGAGCAGCAAAATTAGCGGGAAGAAAAGTCGTCACGCAGGACTACTTCGACAAACTTGGTACGAACCTGAAATCTCGGATCTTGCTTTTTTCACGCAGCCGGCTCCAACCAATTTACAGGATAGTGGCAATTTGACTCCATATCCAGACCCAGAACGTGAGGGCAAAATCAATTTTTCAGGAGGACACTTTGGAATACGACCGCCCGTAGGGGATCCAACTAGTGGCTTTGTCTACTCGGGAACTGCAGAACTAGCCCAGGTTCCAAGCGGGACTCAGGTTAAGCGATGGAAATTAGCTGATATTGCGGTGCAAGATTACCCTACTATCAGAGAACGCTTTGAGAGTACTCTTTGCGAACCATCGAAACAATCAAGGAATGATCCTACTTGGCTAAGGCCGACAACCGAAGAACTATTGACAGCTTCGGCAAGCAATTGGCCAGAAGAGGAGCTTCTCCGTGGAACAGAAGGTCTCGTGATGGGTATGATCTTATGGTGTGCCAGTATGGCCTACGGAGCCGTCCATATCGCCGCCTGGAACGACCATTTTCCCACCTCTGCAGAAAAGTACCTGTGGCGAATCTCGGCTATTTACATTGCTGCTTCTGGGTTGTTGTGGCTTCTGATAAACCTCGCTGCTCATACCTCTAAATATATCGATGAATACTGGGATACCGTTTTAGCTCTTCGAGCGCATTGGACGAACTATCTTGTCTTGGGATTTCTCTGCTCCATTTGTGGAATCGCCTACGCAGTTGCTAGAATATTTTTGGTCATTGAAGCTTTCATCAGCATTAGGAAGCTTCCCGTCGCCGCTTATGAAACTCCGGATTGGACGCAGAATATACCACATCTTTGAACCCAAATTTAGCTCGGGTTGCTGTATCATATCTTATTTTTCCAGCGTTTTGATTTTAGCAAGGGGTTTAGGCGAGTGGGCGTCATATTGTGAATTTAATCAAGGAATTATTCTTTTGTTTTCATTGGACATAGGATATACTATCATGCAATAGGCCCATAATGACAAACATTTGCAATATTTGGACTACTCAAAGCTAGAGCTGTATGTGTGTTAGTTGGCGACCTGTGACATTTAGTTTGCTAGCGGCCTCATGATTTGAAATTTAGATAGGTCATCGCCAGAATTGTTCGCAATAATATTCGACGAATATTATTACTTGAGAGAATCCAAAGACGAAATTCAGCTCTCCGTCACTCAAGAGCCTGAAAAGTCAGAGAGTTTGGTGATTCTGGTTGTGATGAACATTGAAAACAGCTGCAAGATACTGTTTTTCGCTTGATTTTTGAGTTCTTTCAACTAAAGAATCAACCTTGATGATTGAGGAGAAACGGCGACATACGCGACGAAGCATATAAGTGGTGCTTCCGGAACTCTTGTGTTCGTTTTGGAGTTTCGGAGCACTATTCAGTTTAGTTGGTAGGATTGAAGGAAGACACAAGAAAGGAATGAGAGCGAGAGTCGAAGAGAAGGAGAAAATGCCGAGAAAAACAATGCCAAAAAGAAGAGGGTAACTTACCTTTGTTTCTCCTTTCCCACAATCTACTTCCAACAAATGAAGTTCAAGGCGGAGGGTGAAAACAAATGGTTTCACTCTAGAGATGTGCACAGTCGACAGTACCCTTGCCATCGTGGTTTTGGGAGAGAGATGGATAGTACATACGCGATCCGCTTGCTTGAAATTTGTCACTTTCATGACACAACGCATAGTGACTGTTTGTCAACATGTTCTGAACCTGTCACTAATGATCAGCCAAGGCCATAATTAGGCAGTGATTTGGAAGAACACTTACCAGCTGGGCAGCAGACCACAACAACCATCATCACCCGAGACACAACCAAGCCAACCAAGAATCGCAACCAGAGCCAACAAGCTTACTAAAGGAGTAATACCCGCCGGAAAACCAGAAGGGGTAAAACCACACCTATCACCTATCCCGATACCGCCCGCAGGTATCAGGAGAAGCCATCCCAACCGTGTTAACACAGTCGAAGATACGATGTAGTATCTTGAAGAGATGATTCTCCTGCAGTATCCGACCTCGGTGCATCGGACCTTGTTCCGCAAGAGGATGGGAGTGAGAATGGGGATGATGATTGATGTATGAGGGTGATGACGGTTGAAGAAAGTTTGCAGAGTCGGGTTGGGTTTGAAATAGTTGGGGAAGGGTGGGGACGCGGGAATAGTTGCTCATCCGCTTCCTTCGTGAGACTTTGCTAGGGAAGGAGCGCTGCGAGAAAACATGTTCTTGGCGTGGAGACATAGCTGGGGGCAGGAGCTTTTCCGATTCATGCGGGGGTGTCAGCAATGGTCTTACACTCGCCAGTTGGGGTGTGTCGAGGCGAGGCGAAAGTGTACAGGAAGGAGCGAAGAGGTCAGTTTGTTATCTCGACTCGCGAGAAGAATTGAAGCCCTTTGGTGAGTACCTTCAGCAGGTTCTCGCAGAGTTCGAAAAGTCTGAAAGATATACGCTTCAAGCAGCTTAGTAGTTCGATTCTACAGAGGAATCCCGGTATAAGAGACGATATGGTGGTCACTCTTTCTTCCTTTATTTGTCTTGAGCCTTAACCTTGAACAACACTTGAAATTTAAGAGACAAGATTGAGCACCTTCACGCGGAATCCCTTCTGGGCTTGCGATCCTGATTAGTCCTCTGTTTCATCCTAAAACACAATTTATAGCGAAAATTGTCTTTTGGTTTCCTGATACCATTCCCAGGTTTACACCGCAGTAGCTGCAGTAATTTGATCCCCAACTTCCCGCCAGATTTGTTGGTACTTGCTAAATTATATCACCAACTCGTGGCTCTTACCTGGCTCTAGATTAGACGTAAAATACCCCGTTTCCTTCGAAATGGGCTAAGTGTTGGGTCTTTTTGTTGTTTGTAGCGAAGAAGAATAAGCGAATGGCGTTGTACTTAAAATTTGAGATTGCAATTTGGGGTTCACTGTCCCGTAGAGAAACGACAAATTATTAAGCATTTTGTAAAACATTCAGTCTATATTACTCAAATGCAAAGTGTATTTGTGTTGATAACCTGTAAAGTCAAACTTGCTAGCATCCTGAATTGATAATTTCAACATCTGTCGGAGTTTATGTAAATAGCGTTCCTTGAGAGGAAAAACCTCTCCGCCCCCAAATTTAGCTCATTGTTGCACGAGTATTTCTGTTCCTATTTTCCTTTTCAGATGCGTTCATTGAATTAACCTTAAAAACAAGGTAAAGTGGCACATATCTGGGAAGTGGGATATACCTATCTGAGTAAACTCGATTTGCCAGCCTAGCCTAGTGGATCTTAGATTATGTATAGAATCACATTTAATTTCTTATCTAGAATGAAAAGAATTATAGCAAGCTCAAGGACGATCTTTTTAAGCATAAACATACTGAAATGTTGAGTCCGGCAAAGTGCTGAATATGAAGAAACTGACATGTGAGGCCGTGACCCGTTTTGGTCAAAAGCAATTTGTATCTGTAAAGCATTTATTTGAGAAAGCCTTCTGAAGCTATACTCTCCGCCCTTGATAATCGGCTTAGGTCACATGTTACAGAGTATTCTATCAGTAATCTAGCGCCTGAAAGTCCGGGAGATAAGTTCTTATTTCGTTCTATATATCTGTCCCGCCAAGGTATATGCGAGCCTTTTGCGAGCCCCTGAGTCATATGAGCGTTTTGTAACAAGAAAATCTAGGCCTAATTCACGACAGAAATTTATTTATCAACTAGTATTATATGTAAATAAGAGATTCTCTGCTTTCTAGCAGTTCCCCTTAGCTCTATTTGTAATTCTGTGTAATGCCAGATATCGAATTAATAGGAGTTACCGGAAACTATTTTATCCCTTATTCTGCAAATTTTCACTTACCGGTAGGCGGATGGCTTAATTTGGTATAGCTAGTAGTTTCCCGCCAGTTTGATTGGCGAGAGCTCTAAGACCAAGCCCTTTTGAGCGTTCTACCTACCGGTAGTGAAAATTTACAGAGTAAGGGATACCTCTCGAGGAATACTCGCTTATGCATTGGCGGCACAGACCTGCACGAGGAGATAAGAGAACAGCGCCAGAAGCTTCCGCTTCTTGTAGTCTGTTTGTAGTTTTGAAGACGGATTATTGAGAATTTGTGTGCACAATGCTAAGCTAGCATACCTAAAGCTCTCTAGGATATTTCCAATATCGAATGTAATAATTGAAAGAGCTCGCGATGAACTTTGTGATGTGTTCAAAAATACCAAATCACTTTTTGATATGTTCCTGTAGAGACCGGCGAGAAAACTGCCCATGTAACCATTTGAGTTTCTTGGTGCAGAGAACCCGACACGAGCAACGGGTACCACTACAATACAGTAAAAAAGTGTCCTTTCACTTTAGCGCGTGTGTATAGTTCAACCAACCTCAGAAGTTTTTGATCCCAACTAGGTATGCAACCCAATCGTGGCACGTGAAGTCAGCCACAATCCAGGGTCAGGTCCGCAATCCAACAATGACGCGCAGCGAAACGACCTCGGTATCAGACCAACTCTAACCTCACGACCTCCAGCAACACGAAAACATTTCTACTTGTACAATCCATTCAAAAGACCAGACCAGACCAGACCAGACCCGACCCGACCAGCCCATCTCCCCCCCGAGCAAATCTCCTCCAGTGTCAAGAATGCACGACCCGTTCCCCTCTCCCCCACCAAGTCTGGTCAAATCCACCCTGCCCTGGAGCTCCGCCCTAAACCTCACCACCCTCCCCCTCCACATCCACGAGATCCTCTTCGCATGGACAACCTACCACCTGATCTTCCACTTTTTCTCTCCCTTCTTGTCCTCTCGTCTGTCTCCCACTATATACACCCGTCTCCCACGGCGCACGAGGATCAAGTGGGATGCGTGTTTCACTTCTTTTGTCCAATCCTGTTTTATTGTTACCTTTGCGCTGTTCGTGATTTGGAAGGATGAGGAGAGGAAGCAGGGCGGCTGGATGGAGAGGATTCATGGGTATACGGGTTCCGAAGGCGCCGTGCAGGCTTGTGTTGAGGGGTACTTTTTGTGGGATTTGGTTGTTAGTGTGTTGCATTTCGACTTGTTGGGTATTGGGAGTTTGATGCATGCTATGAGTGCTTTGATGATTACTACGTTGGGATTTGTAAGTATTCCTATTTTGTCTTCTTGATTTCTGAGCTCTCATGGGGCAAATACTGATCTGGAGCTGAGAATCTTGAGAAAGGATCTCTGAGTTTGACTTGTTGCAATTATGAATGATCTCATATAAGTTTGCTAACAGGTCCTTGTTATTTATAAAAGCGTCCATTTGCGATTTATTACGGAATGAACTTTATCCTCTACGAACTCTCCACGCCTTTTCTCAACATTCACTGGTTTTGCGATAAACTAAACCTAACTGGTTCCAACTTTCAGCTCTACAACGGGCTTGTCCTTCTCACCACCTTCTTCTGTAGTCGGATCATCTGGGGAAATTACCAATCATTCAACATTTACCGCGACGTCTGGGCAGCGGTCACTGATGAAAAGTCCGAGATGAGCTTACCGGTCTGGTTAGCATTCATCTACTGTGGATGCAATACCGTTCTGAGTATGTTGAATATTTACTGGTTCGGTAAAATGGTCCAAGCTGTGGCAAGACGATTTAGTCCGGCTGGATCCAAAGGGAAAAGTGAGAAATTCCTCAAAGAAAAGGAAAAAGGAGGCCACTTTGAGTGAGAAGCTATGCTGGGGCATAGATTAGAGGAGGTCGGCAATGCTGCAACTTCATTTGTGTTATATGTACAGAAAGACGAGAGTACTTAGACTTTGCGTCCTATTAGAATAAGGACCAAAACAAATCGAAATACTATTAATATGTCCTCAGTGTTGAGAGTATGGTATATTGTCCGTTGGGACCTTTAGAAGTAGGTGGTTGTATATACTTGAATACAAATTTGAGAAAGGATCAAAAAGCACAAAGTCAGTATGAGGTGCTCAGGAGACGCTTTTATAATATCTCATCTCATGAAGAGAGCTGGTCATTTCCTACTCCCCTCCGATCCATTTTCGAGGGCCAAAAATCGTATATATGAAGAGGGCAAAGGGATGAGGACTTAATACATTCCTTCCTTGCGTTGAGATCTTGTTCTCGCTTTACTAGGGCGGTGCCGCGGTAGATTAAAGCGAGTCGAAGTCGCCAGGGAAGGAGCCACAAGAATGAAGAGACCGTTCACAACCTTGGAAGTGCTCTCAGAGACCACAGTACGTCAAGTCGACGTTTCCCCTTCTCTCTCAACTCAGCTTGCGCCTGGAGTGTCGCCTAGACAAGGTCGACGCTCTGACTAGAATGAGAAAGAGAACGAGAAGGAGTACTGTATGGTTACTTCCACCTTGCGAATTAGCAAATACAGTAACAGAGAACGGAAGTTGAATTTGCTCCATAAGCTGTTACCTAAGTAATCACTCTCTGAAGCTGCTGACCAACACAGGCCGATTTCAATACCACTATTAGCCTTTTTATACAAGAGGAGGTTCACCTCACACGGAGTATAACTTCCCAGGTATCCAAATCCCGACACCATTTAACTACACTACCAAGAAGAAACACCATGCAAACAACTAATTTCACCTCACCTCCCGTCACCCTCAAAATTCAAACTTCATCAGCCTGCTAACTAAAACCTCCCATTCATTGCTGTAATCTTCATTCACACAATTCAAATACCATTATGTTCAACCATACAAAGAACTTTAAGCAAAAACAAGAAAATAAATAACACGTCCACCATCATTACTCTTACATGTTCCCACACAGTAGTAGTTTATGCACGGCACAGCAAACACCGCGAAGCACAGGTTCAGAAGAAGAAGAAAAAGGGATAGTAAGATGACGAATCCAACCCATAATTAATTGTTCTTTTTTCGCTATCCTATCCATTCCATTCCATTCCAACCAGCCCACTCAAAAACCAGCCATGCTTCAAAAAATACAAAAGTGGGAATGCCATCACCACAGAACCCACGCTAATTCATACATACAAGTCATTTATTCCCCATCTCTGCTCTCCCCTAACCCAGTTCCCATGCCTAATACTTCTGTTTCATCTGCCAAGCCGCAGACTTCGACCTCTCTCTTACATTCAACTCCGGATCATGCTCCAGCATCTCCAATTTAGCCAAGAAGCCCAATTTCTTCAGTTCGTTCGCCCGCTGTGCACAAGCATGCGCATCACTAGCATCATCCATCCAAGTAAGGTTCGTAACCAACCAACAAAGCGCTAGTCTTACATCACAACTCTCATGGCTGAATTGTGGAACCAGGAGCTTGAGTAGGTCCGTCTGCGCAATCACCAGCTGTCGATGACGAGGAATACTCGCGGCCATGTGGACGAGAATGTATCCAACCGCAATGATGATTTCCGACTGCGGAGGAACGACACGTGTTTCTGAGTTGGAGCCTCTCCGACCAAATGGGTGGATGACCTTCGGTCGGAGTTTGGAGGCCAGAATTTCGAAGACTCTGTCCTGTCCCAGAGCAGCAAATAGGTAGTCTATCATATCCGTTGTCTCTGACGTACTGCCTTGACCAGCTCCCCCAATGAGATTTCGTATGAAATCAAGACCTTGCTCTTGAACCGCAACATCATCTTTCCTGGCTCGCTTGGCTGGATTGGTTTCAGCTTCTCGTAATGCAGCGAGTCGAAGCTCTGCCTGTTGAATGGACTTGCTTCGATTACTCCTTGGCGGACTAGGACGACAGGAGGCTATGAATCCAGGACTCATGACTTCCTCGATATCCATGTCAATATCATCATCGACTCCGTCGAACATTTCCCCCTTTCCCCTCAAGGACGACAACGCTTCATCCTCTGTATCATCACAAATGAGTCTGACAAGCCAGCCTTGCCCAAGCTCTTCCAGGCATTTCATCTTGTCGTCATTAGGCACAGAATGAACAAAATGCTTCAGAGCCCAGACTGCATTCAAACGTAATTTCGCATTCATAGAATGTGCATGCGCACACAGTATCTTCAAAACACCTGCTTCCGCGATGACCTGTCAATGGATTAGTTTTGCTCCACAGACATCGGTATTTCTTACTCACCGTGCGCATTGGACTGACATCGGTCACCAGATTGCATACAGTTGCCGTAGCTGCAGTTTGAACCTCGATGTCAGGATGTTGAAGAAGGCGGAATACTGGCATCGCAACCCCGCTATCTATCAAAGTCGTTCTGAGAATACCAACAGAACGAGACAACGCTCTGATAGCACCGCAAGCTGCAATCAAAACATCAACAGTATTGATTCCGTAAGCTTGTTTCTTGTTATCGGCCGAGTCATCTGATGTTTTGTCGCCGTTCTCCGTGCCTTTAGGCGAAGGTTTGCCCGGCTTCGAGCTCAATGATTCGACAATATATGGTATCGTACCCTGTTCAACGATTGCCTTGCGATATTCGTCTTTGAAGGGCACGAGTGCGGCTATAGCCTTTAATGTGCTCTCCCTGATTTTGATCTTGTGGACTAACAGGGGAGAGTAACCGCGAAGATCCGCATCTGATGTTTCATATATCATCTCATCATTGCCGCGCGGAGACCAAGCATGTGTATTGGGGAGGTCAACAACAGGATCATAGGACACTTTCAGCATCTTGGCAAGCTTACCAACGACACCTGCATCAAAGGCGGCCTTTTGCAGATACTTGCTGTCAGTGATAAGCATGGAGAGAACAGCAGGTGCTCTTTCTTTGATCGCTCTATCCATATTTTGAGCCTCCTCATCAGCGAAAATGTCCTTACCTTTGGTTGGTCCAATACTATCGTCAAGCATCTGTACTAGTAGAGGAATGACCAAAAGACCAATATATGTCTCTCTGGTCTTGTTCGCCAAACCAGCTCTATAGAGAACAGTCAAAACCGAAGCAGCCATCAAGCGTTCCATTCCTCGTTTATTCCTAATGGTCAATATCAGGTTTGGTATGAGGGGACTTTCCAATTCTTCGGAATCTATTGGAGATAGGTCTTCAAATGCTGTTCCTGATTCAATCCCACTAGAATCGCCCCAATTGGCAATGCTTGCGCCGGGAAATTTGGTTATTGATCGCCCAGTGGGGACTAGCGGTTCTCTTGAGCTGAACGATCCAAGTGGAGGGAAGGCAGACACTTGAGAAGTAGAAGACTTGAATTGATGAAGGGGCACATAGGGCAGAAGGTAGTCCACGGCATTAAGTTGACTCTGGCGGCCACTTAAACCGGCAACATTAAAAGCGTTCCAAGCAGCGCGCGCAGACTGGGAAGCCACGAACTCTGGGGACTGAGTGGTTGGCAAGACCGCAAGAATGGAAGGGGAGTATAACAGCTGCGAGGCTCTGAACTTGGAGTTTGCAATGATCGTCGCGATTGCTTCTAGTATTACCGCTAAGCCCACGGTACGGGGTGTAGGTGGGGGAATATATTCTCGCAGTCCGTCTCTTTGAGCCAAATTTTCCGCGCCGGGTATAACCAATCCTTCTGCGACAACGAATCCAGCATATTTCGTAGCTAGGGCATCCAGAACCCCCGAAATTGCCAGTATTTGCTGATGACGTTCCTCACGGCATATCCTTCCTATTATGGAGGACGCAAGAGATATCTGGCAGTGGACCGTCGAAGATGCAGACACCTGGGATATTATATGCGCTAGGGAGGAGACGTTTCGGCGGGTAAAGAGCGAGTTCGCAATAACACTTGTGTTTATGGCGTATGAATTGCATGACAAGGCTGACGAGTCTGCAAGATTCGAAATGGCACGAAGGGAAGCTAGGACAAGCTGTGCTGGGTTATTCGAAGGACAGAGGTTTGACAGGATCGCAGGTAAAACCGAAGCAGCATGTAATGGGGGAAGGAAAGCAGGACCTCCTAAAACAAGCTATTAGCATCATGTTATACCAAGTAATGCCGCTGGGAGCTCCGGAAATCCTCACCCAGCGCAAGACTAGCAAGGACCTGCAGTCCTTGGAACCGGACAGCCTCCTCTTCGCTCAGTGGCTGAGATATCGAGGTGGGAGTTGAGGTTTGGTCGTGGGATTTCCCATTACTTCTGCTACCAGTCTTGTTGAACGTCAACCGGACGACGGGCTCCAGTACTCCTGCTGCCACAGCTGCTTCTTTTTTCAATGGGTGGCCAACAAATTCATTCTTCAGCGTTCTCAAGAGGGAAACCTGCTCAGCCGTATTTCGAGCATTTCGAATCTGGGTAGACCAAGGTATTCGCGCCATGGTGGATATGACAAGAGTTTATGGTGGTGAGCGCAGCGAGTTGTACGAGTATCGCTTGCGTATGGCGTATGGACTGATCCGAATGCGATTATCCTCTTGTTACGTGAGGATGTGTTGGCAACGGCAACACAATTTGTGTGAAGATGGAGAAGGTCGGAAGTCGGCAGGTTGGATTAATGTGAATGCGCCAGATGGTGTATTATTTAGCTGCCAGTGGCTTAGCCTTGAATGCTCCAGCTCTCCCTTCAGTTGAAGTCCTTGTCTTTCTCCCATTAACTCCACCTACACCTGGGACCCCTGTAACGGGAGAATATCGGCTGACAGTCACAGACAACTCCGACAACTCCGACCACGGCCCGAGTTGCAAGCTTCCTGTGGCTCACCCACTGGACGATTGAAGCTCCGCCACTGCCGTGGGGGACCTGAATCGCTTCGCTCCCAGGCAACAATATACCCCCTGAATACAAAGTGGATATTTTTATCAATGTTTACATCTCGACTATCTTCTTGGAGTTCCGAAAAAATGACACTTCAAGAAATGATAGGTAAGAAGTCAAGAGGAGAGAGTGTTATAGGGGCTTAATTGAGGTTGCCATTTTGTAAATGTATGTGCACCCCCAAGCGAAAAAACCACCGTTCCCGCGACAATACTTGTACTCAATCAACACCTTTCCAATGCATATCGTAGGTTGCGGACCCTTCATCTACAATATCCCAATCTACCAACACGCCCATCCTCTTCCGAAAAAGCAAAAAATCGTAAGGCTCCGTCGCTAATGCATATGCCGCTTTTCTCGCTCGACAGTGAAAAAACAGAGAGATGTTGGATATCACAACCTACAACATTCCACAACAAATGGTATCCACATTCCACGCCCACACCATAATTCATGTCCTTAGATAGAAAGTAGACTTTCACGACCATCCTAAATGATCGAGCATGCCTCTTGCCTCAGAAGTACTTAAACCACACACCCCCAAACCCCGTTGGAGAGGTCCCTTTCTTAGTCTTTGTACAGCACCAGCGATCTTCCAACTCTCCGTATCATCAATAACGAACAAGTATTTCCTGCCCTCTTGATCACGAATGCTAGCTCTCAAGACATGTAGTCTCGCGCTTTTCAATTCTCCCGTCTGGTAGTGTACACCACGTTTGTCAGTTTTCTTATTCCCAGAGGGCGACGACGAGCCAACAGAAGAACCATAAGCTGAATCATTAACAGAAGAACGATCATCGCGAGAACCCGCAGAACTTGCGGAATAAGCAGACGATGAGGAGCTCGATCGGAAACGACAATTACTGTTGCAAATTTGCAACATGTCGGTTAAGAGAGCATCCGTTTCCTCGGATGTGGCAGCTTTTTCCTTGTCTAGGCCCCACAACCGACGAACAGGATTCTTTTTGTTAGACGCAGCAGATGCAGATGCAGGATTGCCAGCGTGGCGGAAAAATGGACACCATACCTCTACGAGTTTCATAGTCCAGGCTTTGACGTCCCATTCTCGTTGTGGGACGCCACGGACATCATCATCAATGAAAAGACCTTCGGAATTTATTCGCAGAATCAGACCATCGGTAACGGATCCAACCCCAGAGACCAGTTGTGAAGTGGGAGTCTTTTGAAATGCGTTGTTGAATGCGTACACGGCCTTGATAACAATCTTATTTGGATCCTTGGTGGAGTATGGACCTCTCTGCGAGGGTGGTGGAGTCGTCCTGGAAGTAGATTGGGATGGAGTATACGATGATTCGGACCAAACAGAGGAGGGGGCCTTTTTGTGTTTCGGCTTTTTGGGTTCGTCGTAAGGTCGATAGGAGTAAGCGTCTTCTTCGGTTCCACGGTAGGTTTTTGCTGTTGGGGGAGGCGGCTTCTTGGTAGGTGAGGGTGGCGGTGATTCGTATGGAGGAGGGGAAGGAGGTCGTCCTTGAGGCCATGGATTGATCTTTTCGCCCGTCGATGAAAAGGCATAACTGCTTTCCCTGGGAGTCGTAGCGTCCAGTTTTGCTTTCGCTAGCTTCTCCTTCTCCACCTGCAATTGCTTTGCCCTTTGCCGCATGTCTTGTTTTCGCTTCTCCCACGCGGCTGCCTTCTCGTCGTCGATTGCCTTTTGCGCCTTCTCGGCCTTTTCTCGTTCCAGTGCTTCGGCCTGTTCCTTTTCACGTTGCTTAGCCCTCTCTTGTTCCCTCTCCAGCTCGATTTCTTTCAGAAGCTTTTCTCTTTCCTGCTGTCGGACTCTTTCCACCAACTCCTTTTCTCGCTCGGCGGCGGCGGCGGCAGCCTTCCTTGCCCTTTCCTGCTCTTTTTCCAACTCGACTCGTTTTCGGTACTGCTCCTTTTCCAGTTCAACTATTTTCCGTTGCTGTTCTCTTTCCTCCTCTCGAGTCTTTTGAAATGCTTTTTGTTGTTCCAGTTCAAATCGTTGCCGACGTTGCTCCCTCTCGAGTTCTTCTTGTTTCCTACGCTGCTCCTTTTCCAACTCAACTTGTTTCCGATGCTGCTCCTTCTCCATTTCGATTTGTTTCTGGTGCTGTTCTCTTTCCTGGGCTCGAGTTTTCTCGAATTCCCTTTGCCTGTCCAATTCGGCTTGTTTCCGGCGCTGCTCCTTCACCAGTTCGTCTTGTTTCCTACGCTGCTCCTTCTCCATTTCGACTCGTTTCCGATTCTGTTCTCTTTCCTCGGCTCGAATCTTTTCAAACTCCCTCTGTCTTTCTAGTTCGGCTTCTTGCCGACGCTGCTCCTTCTCCAATTCGTCTTGTTTCCTACGCTGCTCCTTCTCCAATTCGACTCGTTTCCGATTCTGTTCTCTTTCCTCGGCTCGAATCTTTTCAAATTCCCTCTGTCTTTCTAGTTCGGCTTCTTGCCGACGCTGCTCCTTCTCCAATTCGAGTCGCTTCCGGTGCTGTTCTCTTTCCTGCTCAACTTGTATTCTTTGCTTCTCTCTTTCTTGCTCCCGAGCCTTTTTGAATTCCTTCTCTTTTGCGGCGGCAGCGGCCACTTTTGCTTTAGCTCGCTCTTCCTCTTCCCTTTGCCGCTTCTCGCGAACTTCTCGTTCGCGCGCCTCCTTCTCTCGTGCTTCCCGTAACTTTTTCTCCAATTCCTCTTTACGTTTCTGGGCAGCTTCCCGGGCCTTTCGTTCATCCTCCTTTCGCTTCGTGTCTTCCCTTGCCCTTTCCCATGCCCCCTTGGCAGCCCCTTCGGCGTGTCCATCACCTTCGTTGGCATGTGTAGTTCCAGGTGGAGGATTACCTCTTTGCCATCCTCCTCCTGAACGGCCACCCGAAGCCCCAGCCTGTGGACCAGATCTTGGAGGCGGTGGTGATGCACCCCCCGCCGCATAGCCATTATGGGCATGGGAATGCCCATTTGACTGAGGCCCAGCATCTGGAGCTGGGGCACCTCCACTGGGGCCACCGCCTGGCCCGGGACGATCATTTTGCGTTCTACCCAGAACCCAGGCACCCACCCCAACGGCCACCACGAGCAGGATCATGCCCATCCCACCAGATCCCTGGACGCTAATCCACCATATCTTGAAGGCAGGAGCCAGTGCTGAGCCTATGACAACCAATATGAGGGCCGAGGCAAACCCTGCTGCGAAACTGTTGGTGTGTGGTTGTAGGGACGGGAGGTACAAGAAGCCAGAGCCTGAGGAGTGAGGAGGTATTATGAAAATATCGTATTTGCCTGGTGGCAGGCCAGAGGACTTTGGAGGTTCACCATGCGGAGGCGGCGGCGGCGGGGTGTCCATTGTGGTTGTGTGGTCTCTTGACCAGGAACTTTATTTGCTCTCAACGCGGGCGGTCGGTAGGTATTATATCGAGCCTTCAATGGGCAAGTGCGAGCCTGTTGCGAATCGGGAGGGACTGTTGCAGTTCGTAGAAGGGTCATAGGGTCATGAAGAAAACTGGCGGAAGGGCCGGATTAGCAGACTTTCGGGAAAAAGTGAAGGCAGTGACGGGAAGGCGGGTGTCAACAAACCTCAACAGCAAACGGATCTCAAGGCAGAATGACAATACACGCTTCGCACAAAGAACGACAGGATAGACGAGTGCAGTGATGCAGAAAGATATGAATTGCAATGCAAAGCAGAATCAATCGACGTGGTAGGGTTGTAAATTTTGCGGTGTAGCGGAATTATTTGATGGAGTGAAAAGTCTTGGGGGATGTCCCGGCAACGGTAACGCGCAAGAGCCGAGCTGCTGCTGCAGGTCGATAAACGTCTGCCGCTCGAGTCCAATGCAGTGGCTGTGGCTGGATTAGCCGGAAGTGAAGGGCCTGAGGCGTAGGGCCTAGGACCCAAGGACCCTGGCGAGGTGAGCACAAGTAGAGTGAGCGATGCCCTGGGCCGTCACGGTTTCAAAAGTTCCGATGTCGATGTCAATTCCATGCGTTGAGCTGGTTGGAAGTGAATAGAAGTGGAAGAGTTGAGGGCCGTGGGAGCTGCCAGCAAAAAAGAGTTCGTCCCAAAAAAGCTTGGAAGCGTGTCAACAACACGCTCCCTCTGCCCTCCCCCTCTCTCCTCCACCACTCCACCACTCCAGCTTGCATCACCACCAATGTCAACACGTATGCCCACCTACTACCCACCAACTCTCCACCACTACCCACCGACTCTCCACCACTACCCACACTGATCTACTCTGGGCGATTATACCTGAAATGAAAACAAATAAGATGATTTGTGCCCAATCCTACGCGGTACCACCATCGTGAGACTCTACGAGATTCGTGACGTTGCACCTCGCTGTGGCTACCACCATGGCTACCACAGAAGCACAGAAGCACAGCGAATAAGCACAACGGCCGCCACGGCGCCATGGCAATCCCACTTAACTTACTGCACCTCTGCGGGAAAAGGTTACATCAGCGTCTGCGGCCGGCATGATTGGCATTCCCACGACTGATGTTTATTTGTCCTGACGCCATTGAACCAATTCATCCTCGAGTCTTGAGTTACACCATCGGCTCAAACTTCCGGCTTGCCATGGATAGAAAGGGGTAGTAGTACAGTAGACTGTAGTCGTAGCTACGTAAGATCTTGCCTATGTACCAACGTACCTAATCTATTCACCGGTTCGTACAACAATTGGAAAATCCAAACAAGTCCAATTCCACTGCGAATATTTAAGCGAGACTAGTAGAATAACAATGCTCCAATTTGATTACTTTGCATCCTTAGATTAATTACACCGAAAAAACGAAAGCAGGCAACAATGCTCATAATACCACTCAAGTCCATTAGTTACGTAGGTAATCACCATCTACTTCTAGAAAAGGGTGTGGTTGGACCCACGCAAAAGATTGGATGACTGGATACGAACGCGATCAGATGGCGAGACGTACGGAGTACTTCGTAGGGAAATCGAAACCCTTGATAATTCAGTCCATTAGGTAATTTTGATGATTGAAAACTTTTCAATTAAAACACTATATTCTTGAGTAGCTCTAACTTTCTAGTTGATTATAAACTCTGCATGCTCTATAAAATTTCTAGCTATGATGCCATTTCAGCCTCCCGAAGTCCGCGATCGCCCTCTAGGTGCACGTGGCTTGGCAATACAACCCAATTGACGGGAAGGGGATAACATGAACACCACGAGCTAAACGGGACAGTGAACATGAATCAAGACATCCTTCCCACGTCCGCATGTTCCAAAATATTTCTTCCCTCTCTTCAGACGAACTTGAACTCACCATTTCCATCAATTCTCCTCCTGTCCGCTTGTCCAATTCTTCCCAATCCTAGTCTCGGAAACTCTCCCAGTACAAAAGATACAAAGTACCAAGTACCTAACCCCAATTGGGCTTTGACGCTCTACTCCGTAGGCTAGCCTCTTCTGCCCCGCCAAAAAAATTCGGTCATTGTTCAACCACCAGATCTGACGGGACAGCTCGCAACTCACCAACGAGCGCGTTAAACAACGGCGGGCACGGGCACAGCTTAGAGCTTGCAAAAGTTGCCAACGCCTGTCGCGCGGCACCTCCAACTGCCACGACGATTACCAGGCGATTACCATCGCGATATCACTACAGTATCTCGACGCCAAAGATACAGATCCAGTACCTGCCGCTGCGCCGACTCGTCACAATTGAATTCCCCACGAACGAGCCTCTATATATCCCACCTCCATCCATCGTGTCTCCCCATCACTCGGTCGATCATTCGGAGGTGTCTGACAATGAGTACACCGTCAAGACCATGCTGAAGTCGTTACCACAGTCCCGTTCTCCGTCATCTCCAAGCTTCCACTATGCGCCAGTCTCTCAATCGCAACCCTCCTCTCCTTTATCTCGAACCAATTCCAAGTCCAGGTCGCAAGCGCAGTTGAGCCACCACGGTGTCATTCATAAGACGTCCTCTGGTCAACGGGTACGATATGTCGACGCTACCACCCAGTGGTCGACCCCAGTCATGAAAGCAAAGATGGACCCTCCTCCACTCTCAGAGCCAGAGCCTATGAAGGAGGATAAGGGGAAGGGAAAGGAACTGGCTGTTGCTGCGTCGCCAGCTAGTGGTATTGTACCTTTGGAAACTGTTCAGCCACCATTAGAAGCGTTTTCTCCTAGCATGAAAAGACAAACTAGTGAACGGCCTTCTACCAGTAACCTTGAGAGCCACAAAATCACGCCTAAGCGAGTGCGGCCACCTCAGACCAAGATCAAATTATTGCCTACTAGATACGAATTTTGCGAGGTCGAAGATATGGTTGTTTTAATTGCCAATATGATATCAGAGTTGATCCATACAAACGATGCGCACGAAAAGCGTGGGGATCTTACGAGATTCCACTCCAGGTATGCTTGAGCAGTTTCGTACCCAAGCGATATTGCTAACTAGGTTAAAGAACCCCGCCCGGGATATCGGTACTAGATTACCTTCAACGACTAGCAAAGCACGCCACTCTCACGCCCCCGCTATTGTTATCAATGGTGTACTATATGGATCGGTTGTGCTTATTGTACCCCGCCTTCACTGTTACAAGTCTTACGATACATCGTTTTCTGATCACTACAGCCACGGTTGCAGCCAAAGGGCTTTCGGATTCATTTTGGAATAACTCGACATACGCACGAGTGGGTGGGATCAAGGTAGCAGAACTTGGTCTTTTGGAGTTGGAGTTTCTACACCATGTGGACTGGAAAATCGTTCCCAATCCCGAAGCTCTCGTCGACTACTATCGAGCTTTGGTGGAACGTTCGGCTGAGTATGAGCTGGAAGATGATTCAAGCTCACTTGATGATGACGATGATGAGGATGACAATAGCAACGAAGAAATTAACGAATCCAAGAAACCAGAAATTAAGTCGACGAAGACTGATGTTGAGTGGAAAGCATGGATGGATGATGTTTCGACCAAGAAAGCGGAAAACTCAGATACTGATAATACCCTTCAAGGAGGCACGAATGATGGAGAATCGATTAATTGACGAAAAGAAAAAGATATACCCGGGGGATCCTTTTCTCTTCTCTCTCTTTTGCATTAGGGTTTGCTAGCATTTTTGGCGGGAATGATGGCGTTTTAGCGCGTTCTTTTTGAGTTTGATGCTTTTGGAGATGAGATTAGAAGCGATTCCAGCGAAGCACACTACCACCGTCCAAATAGAAAAAGATGATAATTCAACCTCTGGTTTTTCTGTCTTTTTGTTGTTTACTGTTTACTTTTAGTTTTTCTATTAGGCTATTCTAATAAATTCCCGAAATGTCACCTAATGACGACACCCACCCTCGTACAAGACCTCCGGGTAGGTACACCAGGTAGTTTGTGTGACAAAAACTAACTTACTTCGTACCTGAGCCTAAGGTCCCCAGGCACCATCCGACAAGGCTGTGACAAAAGAGTGGGGACCCTGGATTTCGACCCGAGCCTCGAAGAACAACAAGGCGCCGAACGACAACTCGATATCCTCAAAACTAGCAACACCAATTAAGATGAGGATACCCACCTTCCTTCTCGCGCTCTGCGCCTCTGCGACAATCGCTTCTTCTTCATCCGAGGGAGCGGAGGAATTTATAGATAGTGCGATTGTCTCGCTCCAACCCATCTCCTCATCCACAAACCAGGAACCGATCCAGCAACTCTGCGAGATACGATACAACCCCTCTACCCTATCCGCAGAAATCGTCTCTTTCGAACAACCCGACCTCGACTTCTCCTCCTCTTCCTCATCCCTTCTGCGAATCGGCCTCTTCGACCCTACGACCGCGAAATGGAAGTCCTCTGTCTCCACCACGTCGACGGAAACCTTTGCGAAAGGATACTCGCCGACGATTGTACTGAGTCTTGATGCGACGGGGGGCGTGATGGGTGTTAGTATCAAGAGTGCGCGGATTGATGCTGGTCAGACGAGGGATTTTGGGCCGAAGGTTAGGTTGAGGAGGATGGGGGCGGGGGGGAAGCCTGAGTTGAATCGGCCGGTTGTGCTTAGTAAGGAGGGGAAGTTGGAGGAGCCGGAGCCGGAGAAGACGTTGTTGCAGAAGTAAGTTTATTTTCTTTGGGTGGGGAGGGGATTTGGGGGTTTTCGTTTTATGATTTTTTTGAGGGGGGGTGGAGGGATGTGTTGGTGGGATTATGGGATTATGGGATGATTGCTAATTTGTTTGCAGGTATTGGTGGGTTCTTTTGGGAGGTATGATGTTGCTTTTGACTACGGGGGGTCCGGAATGATGAATTATACCTACTTGGATTGTTTCGACGAGGGGAATTGGGGAGCGGGTTTTATGAAGTACTGTACTGTATAAGTATGTTTCACTGGGGGGACCCTTCTATAAGACGACACATGGATTTCCGTTGAAAGGAAGTAAATACGGATCCAGGATATCGTGGTTGTCCAAATGTCCCTAATATCGACCCTTTTTTTTTTGAGATATCTGTCATGCTTGATCGAGGTGTTAAGTAGCACATACTTATGTTACCTAGAGCTCGAGGGATTTCGAACCGCTCAAACTGGGGAAGAAGTCCTTGTTCTTACAACAAGAAGTGGTGAGGGGAATTTGAGAATATAAAGTAAAAAGTAGTATCAACCAACTGCTACTATATACCCTTCTTTCCAAGTTCGAAAGCCCTTAACGAAACGTATTCATAAAACACCACAACTCTTTCCCTCCAATTCTTACACATCAAAAGCAAAAACGCAATCAGTCTCCATATTCTCGGGGCGGTTCAAAGTAAAACAGCACTTCTCAACTGTAGAATGAGCCCTATATTTTACAGCCCACGCCGATATGTGTATATGAAAAGAAATCCGGACATTGGTCAACTGATCTTTGGGCTCTGAGACAGGCGAAGTTTGCTACAGTTGATATGGAAGTTTTCAAGAGAGAGATTGGGAATCAGTCTCTGTTCTCTTTGAGGAGTTTGAGATGCACATGGGATGGATGTATTGGGTTTGAGAGAATTGAGTATCAGGAAAGTCGATTTTTATACAACATGCAGGAACTTATTGAAAAATGAGGAGATTAGCAACGAGTTTTTGATCCTACAATAATGCTACTTGTTTAGCTTTCTGATTAAGAGTCGCGTCTAAGCTAAACTTCAAAGTGAATGCACATAGTGACTGGAAACTGAAACTAGGAAGCCAATTACCGTTTTCGCTTGTTTGGTCAAATATATCAAGTCCGTGTGAAGAGATCCTGGAATTCATTCACAGTCAAGTTATTTGAAGTGCACATGATCTTTCTATTATAGTTTGTACTGAGACAAAATTGAATCGCTAGCTGTACTAAATATTGTTTTCCCATTTTTGAATACGTAGTTCCTTGAAGATGATTGAATTCAATGAATTGGCTACTTTCTGTGCTCTTTGGGAACATGACGTGCATCAAATGGGTCTTGAGTGTGCAATACTTTCTGGGTGTCGTTACATTTATCTTTGACTTCTTAAGATCCCTTGCGACAACCTCTGGGCTCTCCCTGTTTTCTTCCTTGGGCGGGACTCTTGGAGGCTTTGCTGCTAGTAAGTTGCCGCTGTCTGTAGAGTGCGGCAAAGCTGCCGATATTTCCGCGAGGTCCTGGGAAATATTCTTATGTCACTTTTGGTCCTCGCTCATATATTTGAGTATCTCCTGTTAGAGCTTTTCTTGGCTGTTTCTCTAGGTTCGTAGATTGTTCTCATTGGCTTTTTTGACCGTGTCTGCGAAGTCGAAGAAACGAAGTGGCTTGGGTACTGCTTGCATCTTCGTTTCAGAAGGAATCTGAAAGTACAGTAATTAGCTGGACAAGCGAGAAGTGGCAGAGACCAGGGAGTGGATTTCATTTTGGTGCACTTAGATTACGTGAATAAAGCACATATGTAGGCTCAGGTATTTCCAACCTGAGGTTCAAGAATCAACTCTCACGCCTTATCAGAGTGAATGTTACTGTCCCACGCGTTTATAATCTAAGATAACCCCCCCTTCAGCAAATCCACCAATTATACACCTGTTCGTGGTACCCTAGGCAACTGCAATGGTCTAGTGGTTCGAAAAATGCCCAAAGGTTCACTGTACTAGCCTTGTAAAATCATATAGTCCTTATACGCTAAATAATAATATAAAACTCAGTTCGTCTGGTTTTAGGTCCGCTGCGCTCTTTAGATGGGAGTTGGATTTTTTTGGAGATTTTTTTTCTGCGATGGGGCTTTTTTAGGGATTTTGGGGGGTGGGCCGTGCGGAGAAAGGAGAGGGGGTAAGGTTTTTGTCCTGGTAGGTTTGTTGATGCCTGCAACCGCAAGCGAGATTAATCGAGAAAGGGTTTCGCGAATCGCGAGACGACGAATAGCGTACCTTACATCTGCCAGGGCATGTGATATATCTTTCGTCATCTTTCGCAAAATTCTCGAGTCTTTTTTCAGGTATGTTAGGCTCCTCTAGGCAGGTTTTGTATGCCTGAAAAGGGGTACCAGGCACGCCAGGATGAGTCTGCAACTACGTCATAGTGCATCACCACGATACAAGCTTATAAGCTCATCGAATTTCCCGTTCGAAAAAATTTCAAAAATAACCAAGATATATCTGTGAAATCGACTCTTCTTAAATCACATACATATCATGAATACCGGACTTCTTTTCGTCACTGCACCCGAGGCAGACCACAAGCTCGTGAACCGAGCTCTCCTCTACCTCCGAGACACTGAGTACGGAAATTATGACACCTTCCGACTGATGACAAGCAAAAATCCAAGAGATCGCACTATTCCTATGGATGACAGGGTCACAGATGCAACCATGGCTCCAATAGACCCTGGATTCGAAAATGCGTGGAAGGGCGCATCCGTCGAAGATGTCGAAGCATATGTTGTTAAGCTCAATGAGGCTGGATACCAAGGAATTACCACGAATTTGTTCGTTGTTCTTGATTCTGAAGGGATTGGAAGTGGGACTTTTGTTTTGGGAGAAAATCAGGAACATAGTTTTGATGGCAAGGAGGGTGGCTCTAGTGAAAAGTTTAATAAAGCGCGTGTCCCTTGGGAGGAAACATATATCACTTGGTGCTGTCTTGATGTTGGAGAGGGATGTTGGGATGAAATGATGGAGGAGATCTCTGGAGGGGCTGATGGGTGGTGGAAATTTCGCCTCCCTTCGGATGACCATGACTTGACCGAGGAAGATGAGGCTTTGCGAGAGGCAGAGCGTGATGGGGATGGACGTCAAGCTGACAAGGTACAAATAATGAGGAGGGCAAAGATATTGCGAGCTCGGGATGCAGACAGGAATCGGGCTAAACGAGATGCGGAGATAAAAAGGTTTGAGAAGGAGGGCAAAGCTTGATAGAGCAAAGTAGCATCGTGGAATCAAAGAGAACATTCATCACCGGAATTATTCTATTTTATACAAAGTCCTCTTAATTGATTAATGATAAGTACCTAGTATGGACTCGCCTACTTGGGGACTATTTGAGAGATCTAAACTCCTAGTTACCTACCTACTCAAACAACCACTTCTTGGACCCACGTCTATTTCATATCATAAAATCACATACAATCCACTTCTTACAGTCTAATTTCAGGAAAGTTTTCGCAGTTGAATTTAGAGAGCATCAAATTAGTCGTAAGATTTGTAAAAATAGTCTGTATTTTCTTGTCGTTTGCTTGCTATCCCCAATCACCTATCTCGAGAAAGAACTCAACACAAAAGCATGCTGTAAATCATGCGAAACAAAGAGCCAGACTTTTCCCAATCTTGAAATTCCTATCCACATCCGAACTCTAGAAGATGTCTGAACTTCAGCATGTACTTAGCAATGAAGAAATTCCGGCCAGAGCTTCTTCAACTCATGCTCGTTTCTCATCCTTCGTCTTCTCGGACTGTGCCGCCTCCGAAGTCCCCTTCTTCGCATCTCCAGCCGCCAACTGACTTGAGGAGCTCGCCTTCTTGTTCTTGGTTGGGCTTAAGGATGTTGGTAGAGCGCCAGTTCTGGCTAGAGTGAGGGAGATGTCGCCAGGCTTTAGATTGCCATAGGTCGGGGTGGTGGGTTTCTGTTTTTGTTGGGAGCTCTTCTTGTTCATTTTGGGTGTATGAAGAGGCGGTTGGTTGAGAATAATTTGAAGGTTTTGGTGATCCTAAAGGTGTATGCGTGGGTTGTGGAGAAAGTTTTTATGTCTGTATGTTGTTTGTGTTGAGAAAAGCCTGGGGATATAGAATGAGGGTGTGGGGCAATGAATAATTTATAGTGTTTGTAAGCGATGTGGTGTTTGGAGTGAATTTGTTGTGATTCACTTGTCTACCGTACCCATCAAGGTACTATAAAGGTTACATTGGCAACCAGAAGTACAGAACAAAGGGGAGTGAAAATGAATTGTTACTTTAAGCGAGGAGTTTGGGTTCAGTAATACATTCTCAGGAAAGTCGTATGCTTGACAACAACTGAATGGTTCACCTTAACATCGTTCTTCACACCTCAAACCCCTTCTGATCGCCCAACGTGAGAATACTTAATTACCAGAGTACCTGAAATATCCGCACTTGAATTAGCTGGCCTTCGTAGTACTCATCTACGGACTATTGATGGTAGCTTGGCCTTATCACAAATTTAGAATTGTTCCTTTCCTATGTCCCTTGTCCAAAAGATTCGTATCACAATCGCTTTCTGGGACGAAACCGTCGTTCCAAGGGGGCATACTTTCTTTCATCAAGTCACTTGTAATTTAATGCTGGAAGAGTTCGGGGAATTGCACTTGTTATTGTTATTCGCTATTGGAAGTTCCAACAATTTGGTTTCCTCTCAACGTGTCTACGCCGGCTAAAATTATTATACACTTTCCGCTTCACCGGAGTCTCTGGACCTACTACCTATCAAAGACTTCCATCGGCTGACATTAAACAGAGCTGAGCCCATTATCCGAAAGATATTGAGTTCCCGTAGCATCAACTTATAACACGGAGCGCAACAGCAGAGAATGCTAGTAGCTTGTTGAGCAATATTCCAACTATAATATTCTATGAGTATCGACCGAAGAAGAGTCAGTATTTAGTTCTGGAGACTGATAGACGAGAACCCGAGAGTAGGTCTTTACCATAAGTGTAACGGGTCCGTGGAACTTTTATAATCCCGATAATTCCAGAACTAGGAAATTCTTTATTAGAAGCCCGCAAGAATGGACATAACAGATTTTACTCACAAGCCACCCACGGCAAACAGAAGGCCCACCTTCAGTTTTGCACTTCGTGACATATTTATCTTATGCACCATCCAAACAGCCAATCCGGCCATCACAAAATCGATCATGGAGTTGATAGGATCACCCGCTACATATAGGACCCAACTATTGAAGCACTTATCCGTGTAGGAGAAAAGAAAGGTAACTTCCGTAGGACGACACAAAATTATCCAAACAAGAATGAGCGCTATACACCACGAAACTTGAACCCCACCGATGGCGTACAACCATAACACAAAGCCTCGATTGGCGGAGAACATACGGTGGTAAAAGGCAAGGAGGCTAAGCTTAGCGAAGGTTTGGATAAGCGGCGTTAAGACATTCATGACAAATTCTATCTGGGCTCTGGTCAGTCCCCAATTCCAAAGAGAAATATTATAAATTCAAAAACAGGGAACGGGTGAGGCTACTCTGAGAATCTCGAGAATCTCGACTATTGTGTCTATAGAGCTATGATATTGTGATCTAAGTAAAACTGATTTATCACAACCTTCAATTAGCAGAGTTTTACCAATTAAAAGCCACTCAACAACATGTGTTATTACTTTACTTCTTCGGTCTACTTACGATATAAGCTTAGTGTTGTGTACAACAAAAAGGTGACCAAAGCTAGCAAGGCAAGCCAATCTTCCACGCCAACTTTCCTCCCATCATGAATTGTGGATATGAAACGTAAAACAGTAGTCAAAGTACAGACTGGCATGGCAACAATGGTTACAGAGATTATAGCTCGTGAATTAGGGTCTTCAAAAACATCCATTTCAAAAGTACGTTGATCGCTTGAAAATGTTCTATGTGAGAGAAGACTAAAGTAAAGTGTCGCCAGTGTTGATGGAATACATGTTTTGATATAGATGAATGAGTACTATTAATAACTTGTAGAGCCTTCTGAATGGTAGGCTGTGTACATAGGAAAGGATGCCATGGAGGTTACACCAAGTAGGACGTAGACAATGCGACCACGCATGCATGTATGGTGACTGTATGGTAACACGTCATGATTGGTACATTTTCGTCTGGGGATGCACGCAAAATCGTGTAACACACCACCTCTTAAGTTTGCTTCAAAGTTGAAAGCTAGGCCGCGTGTATGAAATCCTTCAAAGTTTCAAAGTCCATATTGAGAATTCCCTGCTGCACTCACATAAAACTCTCGCCTACTTGTGGATGATGATTTCTCCCTGCATCATAGCAATGCTTGCGTCTTCCCTTCTTGACCACTCTTCATAGTCCTTGATAATCTCATTCAGGCCATCTTCTGTCATTCTCTTGGATTTTAGCGCTCTTTCTCTTATCCGTTCATTTCTGCACATATTTATGATTCCCAGGGCTTTGGCAAATATTAGTGTTCAACTAAGCCATCTAAAACTTGCAGTGACTTACCCCACGTTTTTTTATCGTCTGGGGTACTGAAGGACCATGTGCCAACTCAAGGTGATATTTTCTCGGGCCACACCCGTTTTGAGAGCCCATGGCAACAGTTGCCGACCAGCAGTCGAAGTTCCTCTATCCTTCATCATAGAAGCAGCAAAGTTATGGAAGCTTAGTAGACCAGGTAACTCGGGCCAAATGCACTCAGTGTCAAGATCTCCCTCCCTTGCTCCTACGATTCCGCCGGCCTTCGTCACTCGCATCATCTCGAGAAGAACATTCCAAGATTCTTTCGAGTGAGTTAATATCTGATGACAAATGGTGATATCGAAGCTTTCGTCGGCATATGGGAGTTTGTGGGCATCACCCTGCTCGAAATTGATTTTAGTGACTCCCACCATCTCGGCGACTGCTCGTGCTCGCGGCAAGATATCTGGATTGATGTCGATCGCCGTGATGTGGCCATCGGGGATGAGTTGAGCAAGAGTTGCTGAAATACTACCAGAGCCAGCGCCAACATCTAAAAGCTTGAGTTTCGGGTTCTGTTCACTCATTGAATTTATTTTGGGGAGAAGGTAGCTAGCACTATTCTGTGCAGTTCGCCATTCCTGGTGGACAGCATGAGGGGCTGGGTGAGCTGGCTCTGTGCTACTTTTGGATGCCATTACACCCGGGGCGGATGAAGAAGTAATTTCCACGAAAATGAAGTTTTTTCCTGAAGAATTGATCTGATGTTTGATGGATCAAGTAGAGTAAATAGGTTTGCATATGCAACCTAGAAGAACATCACGAAGTAACCAACAATCCACCATAAGCACTAACCAGATGCTGATCAGGAAAGCCAACAGATCTCTGTGTCTCGAGAGGTTCTGACCATTCCATGATATACTTTCAGGGAACTCCCGCCGTTTTAAACGCTCAACATTCAGAATTCTCTTTGGCCTTTCAAGCCTCTGCCGTCCACCTTTAACGGTCCGGTGGTACATGAAGAAGATTGTTCTAACAGCATGCTTTATTGGTGCTTGGTTCTAACTTGAATTCGGACCCATCTCCATCTGTGGCCTACTTTCTCAAGAGACTCTTATACCTAAGAGCTCGTATCTTGTGTAATTTCGCCACATTGTACAGTACTATTGTAAAAGCTCAGAACGTCCCACAAATTAGATGAAATAAGAATACAAAGACCAAGGGGTCTCAGAAATTTTGTAATTTTCTCTTTTCTTTGTTTGCCCGTTTGAAATCGCCATTTCGACAAGAACGTTTGAGCAAATCTAACCACCCAGATTTGACCAAGGGGTTCAGGGGTGCCTCGCTTAGATCTAGAGGGAATTGAACGTCAATAAATCTTCCTGAAAAGGAAGATGGCTGTCGGCAGTTTCGGGTAGTTGAATTTGGCGGATAATTTGGAACATACAGTAAGCTACATAAGTGTCTAACTCGAAAGAAATGGCGCAATTATGGACGTTCGAGAAATGGAGAGAACAATCTCGCCCTTTTCAGACTCGTTCGTTCTATGGCCGTGTTGCACATTAAAGCTCAACCCCACACTGACTACCGGTAAACCATTTTGAAACTATATTTCAAAATATCTGTTAGGTGAAAGACACGGCGTCTTTTCACAGATTCGATCTATCTCGAAGTAATTGGAACTTTCACTAGGCTAGTTATCAATGAACGATACCTCGCTCGCTGCCAGTATTCATTTTCAGTATTACCAAAAATTACAACAACATATTGCATGTACCGGGATCTCAAAACAGCAGAAATGCCCCGAGCCAAAGGAAAGAAACTTCCAACAGAGGTTCATCGAAAGTATCCTGGCTTCAACGCTTTCATGGTCATTACCGCTCATATCACTCACATTGTGAAGGCCACTCACTAATTTGATGAGTAGACCTCGAGTGCTAGTGCAATATCAAAGGCAACTAAAAGAGAACCTTTTGGTTTCAGGAAAAAAGTCCCTGTCAGAGAAGTTGCAGTTCCCGAAATTGGCATTCACGTATGTTTTTTTGTCTTATCGTTAGTTCAAAACAAAAGGCTGATATACCAAAAACCTGTAGTCTCGGGAATGGGCCAGAAAGATTGTTCCACAAAAGGCCACCTTCTTCAAATTGCCAGCAGAGATCCGTGAGAAAATTTGGAAGAACGTCATCAAGACAACTGCCGGCTACATTGTACCTCGAAAGGCTCGGGATAAATTCACAAATAACGGCAGCAAGGAGCTAGGCAACAGTGAGTATCTCTATGAGTGTATAGTAAAGAATTGTATATCATTCTTACTCAAATTATAGTTATGGTTGCCTTATACACTCTCTGTCGTCAATCCTACGTCGATACTTACGGGTCTGGGTTCCTGTATCGATATGGGAAGTTTCGTTTCCCTAATTCGGATCAAATGCTCAATGTGAGTCTCTGTGTATTCGCACATACCTCAAAATCGAGATTAATCATGAAGTAGTACCTCTCAGTAATTAATCCCCTACATCTCAATGCTGTCCGTTCTATAGTCCTTGGTTGCACAAAATACGACTATATGGGAAACGCCCTTTTTCTCAAATCCACATGGCCGATGTTACGAAAAATGAGTTCATTACGAAGTCTTTTTATTGTCATCGAGTTTATACCTGGCAATATTCTCCCAGATATTCGGGATCTCGACCACGTCATTAGGGAATTCCGGAAAAGTGAAGAGTTGATGGGACTTAGAGGGCTAGAAAGTTTTGAGTTTGAGGGGGTGTTTGGCTCGTGCAAATTAGAGATTTACACCATATAAAAAGATTTGCATGCATATGTTTTTAGGGGGTGTTTGGCTACGCAAATCTCTCTATATAAATTAGGGATAAAAATCTAAGAATTATACGGGCTAAAGGACCTTAAGGACTCGTATAAAAGTTTCCTAATTTATATATAAATTATACTATTATAATAAAACAAATATACTACTATTTAGCTAGTATAAAAGTTTTTTTTATATTATTATATATTTATTAACTTTTATAGGTTCTATCTATATAACTAATTTTTAGTACTATACTACAATTTAGTTAGTTCTATCTAACTAAGTACTTAACTAAGTAATTATACTCCTCCTACCTCTCTTTCTCTTTTAACTCTTTTAATTCTTTAACTTTTATATATGTATATAATATAGAGTAAAAAAAGAAGACCTAGAATCCTATACTACTAGATAGTTCGTTCTAGGACTCTACCCCCTAAGACTCTACCCCCTAGGACTCTACCCTCTAGGACTTGTTATAAGGTCTACCTTTAGCGTAACCTACCTAAATATAAGTATTATAAGCTATAGCCTTATAAAAGAGAGGCTATTCTAAATAGATAGAAGATAATATATTTAAGCTTCTAGAGTTTATATAAGAGAAGCGAGAAGATAGTAAAGTAAGTAAAGGTAACTTTTTTAAATAGATATAGAAAATATATAGTAATTAATATACTCTATATAAATAAGGACGCTTTTATTAATTTAAATATAGTACTTTATAAAAAGACTTTAAAATTATATATAAACTCTATAAGAATTCTAGGTTTAGATAGAATAAAAAATACTTTATTATATTTATAGATTTACCTATCTAGGCTAATTATATTATAGTAAATACTACTTCTTTTATTTATTAATTAATCTAATATAATTATAGAAGTACCTAGAAATAAAACTATAAAAGAATAAGAGTTTTCCTTATTATTATACCCTTACTAAGCTTAATAAAAAAAAGGTTACTAGTAGTAAATATAAATATACGTAAAGATACCCTAATAGTAATTATTAGAACTTTAAGGATTCGAATAATTTAGATAATTCTATAGATTCTAATACTATAGATCCTAAAGATATAGATAATTCTATACTCGAATAAGCTAGTTTTATAGTTAATCCTATACTTAATTATATAGAGAATATTAGTAACTTTATAACTATAGAGTAATTATAATAATTAAATACTAAATTAGATATATATAAAATATACTATAATAGTAAAGATAGTAAGGCTCGAAAGTAAAAGAAGCTTAAAAAGTTAGGTAAGGATAAAGGATTAAAGGACTAAGATTTATTTAAAGAACTATAGTTAAATATATAATAAGAGGCTATTTAATCTACGAATACTAATAACCCTAGAGTAAATAAATATAGTTTATTAAAGGATCTACTATTAAGTAAACAATTAAAACCTTTAGGCGCTAAGAGTATTAAGAATATAAGCTATAGTATTACTTAAATAGCTTAGTCCTTTAAAATATTATCTAGCGAATAATTAGAGGATATACGAAATAAGGCTTTATATAAATAAGCTCTTATAAAAGTATAGGATAAGCCTTTTTTAACTAATTAAGAAGTACTTACTATTATAAAGGTCCTTTAAGTCTTAGAGTTTATAATAGAATATCTATTAATAAAAGAGGGTAATAAGAACCTTTAAATAGTATAGATTATAGAGATACTTTTAGTCTATATACTACTAGATTTACTAGAGGATTATTTAGATTAATTTATTATATAATAAAGAGAAGCGTTAATATTAGTTTAACTTATTCGTTAAATATAAGGTATAATATAGGAGAGGCTAAGACCTTAGTATTAAACTATTCTATTATATTATATATACCGAGTTAAAGGTATAGAAGTAATACCGGAATAGTATAGGTAGGACTAGCCTAGTTAGATAGTCCGTACTATTAAGTATATTTACTCGGTTACTATAACGATACTAGGTTTACTTTAAAAGAAGTAAAAGACTCGGCGCTAATAATAAGCTATCTAATATCCCTAACTAATTAAATCTGTTAATTTCTCCCCTAATATCGATTAAGTTTATTAATACCTTATAACTTATAAATCTATCTAGTTCCTATATAACTTATATATAAATCGTAAATCTATTAATTTTTAATATCCTCGTCTTTTTATCCTTTACTAATATCCTTTTATATAACCTACTCTTTAACTATAATATTAATCTTATTCGTATTAATAAGTATAACTAGTACCTAGTAGGGCTTTAATTTCGTTATAGCGTTAGAAGGATTTATAGTTCCCTTAATCTAAAGGATATTATAGATCTTATATCGTTTATATACCTAGTATAGTACTATTACGTTAATTATAAGACGTTTCTCCTTTATTATACTAAGTTTTATTAAACACTTATATATTAACTTTAAATCTATATAAATCGTTAACTTAAGCTTCTAGTCTAGGATAGCTTTAAGGGTTAATTTAATTACTCCTACTATATCGAATCCGCTACTAAGAGTATATAGCTTAGATACTAATATACTTTATATAATTTGTCTATATTTTATAGAACTCTAGTATAAAATATTAGCGTTATTATCCTTATCCGCTAGGTATAAAACATAGCCTATTTAGGAGGAAAGGTTAGTTAAATTTATAAAGGAAGCGTCTATAAATAATATAAGTCTTAGCAAATTAATATCTAAAGGTACGTATTTAAGTCTACGCTTTAGATTATTAATTAACTATTAAAGATACTTATTTAATACGTTAATATTACTCTTCTTAGGGTTCGGATTTTATACTATAACGCTTAAATCGAATACTATCTTTAGCTAGTATACTATAGCTATATATACTCTAAGTACTTATTAAGTAATATATTAATCCTTTATAGAGTATTCCTTACGAATAATACTATAAGCGCTAATAATATTAGTAGGTCTATCGATTACTAATTTAACTCGATCTCTATAATTGTAGGTAAGTATAATACTACTATTATCTACTAAAGTAATCT
This sequence comes from Hymenoscyphus fraxineus, assembly GCA_900184765.1. Lineage (NCBI taxonomy): Eukaryota > Fungi > Ascomycota > Leotiomycetes > Helotiales > Helotiaceae > Hymenoscyphus > Hymenoscyphus fraxineus. The sequence goes on along the minus strand of LT855415.1, from coordinate 1,023,701 downwards.
TATCGCTGTTAAACTTTAGAGGTTTATCTAGTATTAATACTTCGATAGGCTTAGATTTAAATATAGTTAACTCTAATTACTCCTTAGTTATAAAGGTAGTATTACTAAGAATAAGAGTATTATTAGTCTAAAGCTTAATTATATCCTAATATCCTATCTTATTTATATAGAGTAAGTAGGAATCGTAGATTAATTACTATATATCTAGCTTCTCTATATAGTGTTTAATATACGTATTATACTAGTAGTTACCTAATTCGAGAATACTATATAGAGGCTTAATAATCTTAAAGTATAATTTCTCTTACTATAGGCTACCTTTTAGTCTTTATATAAATATAGGTCGATTAAGTATTATTATTAATTAAGTATATACTTAAATAATATCTTATAACTAGAGTTTATTCGTTAGATCCTAGCGTAATTTAATTACTATAAAAGTAATAATAATTTATATACTAACCTTTTAGATTATAGGTAATTAGGTTAAAACTAATAACTTTCTATTATTATTAAATACTTTAACTATAAGTCTAGATTTCTCGAATATCTTAGAGGTACCCTTGTTTTTAATCGTATTAATAAATCGAGAACTAAATATACAAGTATCTAATAGTAGTTAATTAATAGTAATAACCTTAAAGACTCTATTATTAGTTAATCTACTTATCTTAATCTATCTAGAATTATTAAATATTAAATATACTACTCTATTATTTATAAAGTATACCTAGTATTTTAGTTATATAATATTACCCTCTTTATAAACTAGGAGTACCTTATAATAATAAATAGCTATATTCTTTTATAGTTGTCCATAGCTACGCTTTAGTAGCGTAGGATCTATTTCGTTCTATTCGTCTTTATTAAGTCCTAGCTTAATTTGTCTCGACTTTTAGGGTTATCTACGACCTAGCTTTAGTTAATCCTTCTTAGAGTATTTATTAGAATAATCTATAATATCTTCGTATAGTATATCTTAGTCTTAAATATTAGATATATCTTTATTTATATATTATAGTTTTATAACTATAGACTAAAATCGAACTATTTTACCCTTAATCTTAATAATTATATCTTCTCCTTTATATCCTTATAAAGTATATAGTCCTTACTACTTCTTATATTTATACTATACCTAAACCTTAGATCTAAGAGGTAGATCCTTAATTCGATTAAATAGACTATTCTAAGTATTAAGGGCTTTATTAACTTGTCGCTTTACCTTAATCTTATATACCTCCGCTATAGCCTTTTAAAGTATCTCGGAGCGCTTTACGATTATAGTCGATAGTAATTCGAAGTCTCGTATCTTTAGATATACCCCGAAAACTAGTAGTGTTAGTATAAGACTATTAGGTCCTATAGTATCGTTAATAGCCTTTACTACTATTTAAAGTATAATATCCTTTAGTAAGTCTAGAATCTCCTCTACTATAATATTATAGGCGCGGTAAAGTAGACTATAATAGCGTTTAATAAGTCTAATTAATTAATAAGCTTTAATAGGAATAGCTTTAATTATAATACTTAAAGTACTTATATATAATCGAAACTCCTTAGACGTAAAATTCTTTCCTACGTTTATTATAAGTAAATCTATTAGTCCTAAGAATATATAGAACTAATATTTACCTATTATCTCCTAGACGTGTTTTACTAATATATCCTATAACTAATATACCGTGTTCTATTCTATAGCCTCGTCGACTATATAAAGTATAAGCTTACTATAAATAAAATAAATATCTATATAAACTATATAATTAAAGTCCTTATCCTCCTTTAGTATAAAGCGAAAGTAGTATAGTAAGCGACTATACTTTATATAGTAATTATAGTATTTAGTTAACTTCTTAAGGATAGTTTAGTTAATATTATACCCGGCTTATTCTAAAACCTTCTATAACTTTAGAATAAATAGATAACTAAATCGCTTATAAAGATATTATAATTTAGTCTCTAATAGCGAACTTAGGAATTCGTATACGAAGTTATTATTAAGGACAAAACAGGAGACTATTAGAATAAGCTATAAAAAGTAAGTGTAATTTAAAAGTACTAGCTAAGGATATAGTAGTACTCTAATAAGGAGCTATGAAGGAGCTATAGAAGCTTCTATAGAACCTTCTATACCTTCCTATCTAAGACTAGCGTAACTTATATAAGACTAGCGTACTCTATATGTGCCTTTAGCGTATAGCGTACAGTACTTCTAGCGTATAGCGTATAGTATAGTATATATGCTAGCGTATAGGCTATCTCGCTAAATATAGGAGTTATATACTAAAGTAAATAAACGATAGTACGTTCTATAATAATTGCCCCCTAAAAAAGAAAAGACGATGTCCTAGCGTTATTAAGTATAGACTCTAAAGAGTACTAAAAATACTAAGAACATATCTATCTATTATATTAAAAGTCCGGGTCTTATATCCTTAAAATAGGAAAGACCTATTCCTTAGTCCGGAATCCGTTTATATAAAAGTTATTAAAAAGTAACGTATTCTATCCTAAATCCTATATAAATCTAATAAGTATATCCTAAATAAATAAAAGATCGAATTATCGCGCTTATTATAGTATAATCTTACGAGCGGTAGCCTTAAAATCTTAAATAACCTCTAAAGCGTTACTAAGGTCCTTAATATCTAACTAAGAGTCCTTTTTAGGTTTATATCCTTTCTAGCGAATAAGGTATCAAATTCGACTAGTTCGCGTAGCTTCCTTACATATAATCTTCTTAATCTCGTACTCTAAGTCTCCTTTAATAACGATAGGCTCGGGTAGTACTATTCGTTAATTAAATAGATCTTAATCCTTCGGGGCTAGCTCGAGTTAAGTAACTAAAATAATATTGTAAATATACTATTTCTATAGTAATTTAAAGTAATATACGAGTTATCTAATTTGTTTAACTACCTTAAGTAGTCTAATTCGTTAATAGGAGAGTTTACGTCTAAGGACTTTAGTTAAAGGGATATAATATTCTTTATATAACTTTAGAAAAACCTTATCTCCTAGCTTAAAAAAGAGTAGTTTATACTTCTTATTAAAGTATATCTTTATATATATCTAGGCGAGTTCTAAGGAGTCTATTAATTCTTAGGCGAATTAAGGCTAAACTTATAGTTTAG
>LT855415.1:927391-1004820 GCA_900184765.1 Hymenoscyphus fraxineus | reverse complement strand
TTGCACCAGCCAAACGGTGGTGCATTTGTTTCGTCGCAATAGTGTAATTTGCATACAATTCAGGAAACTTTTGCATGAGCCCTTGGGGTCCTCCAGCCCGTGCAAATCTTCGACTTTTGTACCTGATTTGCATGGAGAGATTTGCGTAGCCAAACAGGCCCTGAATTTGCAAAATATGCATACCTGCGAGAGACAGAGATGTTTAAGAAGGTATGTAAGGAGATTAAAAGGGCTGTTAGACAAGAGAAATCTACAGCGTAGCTGTAGCAAGGATATTGGGAAATAAGATGGTGACCTGTTCTGCCAAATCTCACAAGAGCAGTAAGCAAAAAGGTAAATGTGAAGTTTATAGTGTCTTCCTTGTAGTTCTATGCACGTGACCCTTTAGATTGTATAAGAAATGGTACAAGTAATAATTTGGACTGAAATGCTACCTTCTACTAACTCACGAGCCTCAGAGTATTTGTGAAAATAACAAATAAATCCTTGGCTGAACCCAACCAAGAGCGCTTCGGACAGCAGTACGATCTTATATCATCAAAAACCAAGGGGGGCACTTGCTAAAAAGGTGTCAAAGTTGCTGCACCATGATCCCCTCACGGATGACGGTCAAGTGTAGACCTGCCTAAGTATTTTCTAGCTTTGTCATCCTTGGACCAGAACTCGCAATCGATACGTGTGCAAGTTCAAGAAATCATAGATACTTTTATTACTCCTAGCTACGTAGCTGCCTAAAGCTTCAAGAACATTAAGAAAATTTGTGAGTGCTTGCAAGTAGGCGCAAGAAGACTGATCAAGCTCCAGAGGGCTCCGCTGGAAATTACACCAGGGTCTTTTTCAATGTTCCCAGAGTTCTCATTCAAGGACTGTCCATTGCAGATCTAGTTGGAACCGCTACGTCACTGTAGTGGAAAGCCGTTTGAATTTGAATCAGCCGAGAAAATCAAGAGCGCAACCGAGGAACAAGCCATAGCTAGTTTGCTATCTGAAAGCAGCAGCTTAACCCAAGTATACATACGTAAAGGCCAACTTTCGCAAGATGAAACGAAATCGACAGCAAAATATAAATCGACGGTGATTTACGTTTGAACTTTTCTTTGGAATAAGACCACCTGATTGACAATAGCAGCTTCATCTCTACTGAATTTTGAGAAGACGTAAAGAAAGTAGAAGTTACGCTCGCAAAGATAACAATAAACATAAGTTTGGGCATGAAAGTCAATCCACCACAATGGATTCGCGCAAGTCCCAGACATCACCACCAACAATGGTCAGCTTCATTAATACTGTTGGTCACTGATCTGATAACTTCCGCTATATAGGAATTCGATAACGCTATGTAAGTTAGAGATCCCAGGCACTAAATAGGGTATCTCTTGTGTTACTACATTATATCTGTGCTATGTGATTAATCTACTACTATTTTATACAATTTTTCATAAAAAGGAAGAGCTTTAGATTAGAAGTAATAGTAAAGTAAGTGGAAAGATATTAGTAAAAGAGATATATTATAGAATTATATTCCTTTTCACAAGGGTATAATAATCAGTTAAATCGCTTTAATATACTATTTTACGTATTACCTCTACTAAAATAATAATCTGGTCTTTAGCTACTAAATATAAGAGTACCGTACTCTAGAATAGCGTACCCTAGAATAGAGCATTATATCTTGTAATTATTATTAAGACATATATATACTGCTTTACGTATTCTAGTACTTATATATACGAAAAGAATTATATAAACGACAAAGTACATTAATTCAAAGATTCATTGCTGTTTTCGTTTACTCCCTCTCTCTCTCGCGTAATATTCGCGTATTAATGTCTAATTAATAAAACACAGAAACCTCTACCAATAATATACTGAAAGGCGGTAGTAAGTCAAGTGACAACCAAAAGATAGTAATATACCTAAGTAGTATTAAAGGAACAAGAAAAATTGTCAAGAAGGAACGATAGTGGCATTTTGCTTGGGGGTGAGACTAGTTGATACAAATTGACTGTATTACATGATATCAGATGTCGCTCATAAGAAACTACAGGAACTAAGAGTCGGAGCGGTATTTTCGTCTTTATATTTTCTATAGTACTATAAAGACAGTATTCTCCATTTTATTAATCATACTGTGAGCATCCTATCTTACCTATACCCCACAACCCCTGATCAAGTTCTAGCCATACACTAAAACCCAACCCTTAAACCAATTATTACAACAATAACCAAACCCCCTTAAACAAAAGAAAATGTCCTATACACTCCATCCATCTCTACAACAAAGCCACCAAACCTCCCAATCCCAACGCCAAAACTCCCGCCTTCCCAACGCTCAATCCCGCCGCAGCACCAGTAGCAGTCGCCAACGGCGTACCAGCAGTAGTCGAGCGATTCAAGCGGGGACCACCCGTGGTAGTAGGCAACAGTGGGTACCCTGGTGTATGATCAGGCTTATCTTTAGGCTTAACCTCTGGGGTAACCTCTGGAGTAACCTGGGGGTAACTCTCTGGGACAGGAGTAGGAGTGACCTCGGGAGTAACCTGTGGAGCAGCATAGGGCTTGGTTTCGGTGTTGGCAGGAGGAACCTCTGCATGTGGTTTGACGGGAGGGACCTCTGCGTATGGTTTGGTAGGAGGTGCCTCTCCGTATGGATGCATGGGAGTGGGCTCTGGGGTCGCCACTGGGTGAACTGGGGGACTGGGAACAACCTCTGGGACTTTGTAGCCGTGTGTGGTGGGGGTGTCGAGGGTGAATTGGGAGGAGTAAGTGGTGAGATCTTTATTTGCGTCGTCGACGATTTGGAAGGCGTAGCCGCTGCCCTTTGGCAGAGCGGCATCTGGTGTCCACATGTAGCAGCCGTTGTTGGGGAGGTTGGCTATATCATATATGTTAGCTTCCTATCTTTCTCTCTCTCGATGTTTATCGGAACCTCCTCCTGATATCCTCAAGATGTGTGGGTGAGAAGATGAGATGGAGGGGAGAGGGAAAAGGAAGGGGAAAACATACCAGCAATCGTCACAATCGTCGCCAAATTGTTCACATCTCCCAGACTCTGTCTCAGCACGATAGTCACACTGACTGTCGCGGGTGAAGGTGCCCAGGTGATGTTAAACGGAGAGCCGGCGCTGATGGTACCGATATCCCCAGGGAACGTGAAGGGGTTCTGCGCGTATGCGGTGGCAGAAAACGCGAAAGCGAGGAGTAACTTGGAGAGCTGCATCTTTTCTCTTCTCTAATAACCCAATGAAAGAAGAAATAGAGATAGGCGTAGAAAGAAATTATCTGGCAGGTATGAGTATACTCGTACAGAGATACAGCAGAAGGAGGGACAGAAAATATGAAAAAGGAAATATGTATCTATATCCTGCAAATGGAAAATGGAAGAAGGCGAATTATTACCAAATGCGCAGCAGAGGGTAAAGTTCAGTCCTCTTTATACACGAGACGCAGTAAATAGAAATGACGTTTCCCTCATCAAATGTCCAAAAATAACCATAGCAATTTACAGAGTTAATACCGCCAGCAATGCAATGCCTGTCTCGCTTAAGTTCTCGGAAACAACACAACATAACAGACGCATTCGTATCTAGGAGAACCATGGAAAACCCTAACACGAAACAAAATGTACCGTGCCGAAAGTAGGGGACCTTCATGACAACGAATCCCTTGAAAAAGTTTGGATGGGCAAAGTAAGGTTTTCTGTCAGGTACTTTGACAACGGTTACCCCACACCACACTTGTAGGCGCATCGCACATAAACAGAGTGACGGCATATGACTTGCTTGGTGGTGAAAACCGCCACACCAGCAGCTTTGACCAAAGTCGTCGCTAATGACAGATGCCGTACGCTAGGACGCTGCTGGGAACAGAAAAGTATTTCCCAAAGGCTCGGAGATATAAGAATTTAGGATACCCAAGGAAAACCAGTAGCCTACCGGTTCCATACTTATAAGCAGGCCAAGCCAGAGGAATGATCACGATATTTCTTGCCAAAACAATACAACGCCATGTATAGAGGGTAAGCCACACATACAACCAGCAGTTCTAACCGTGGTCCCGTCCTCTGGGAAGTTACCTAGAACCTAAAAAGTTGAGATGAGATTGTTAACCGAGAGTAAGAATAGGATAGCACGAAAGAATCGCCTACCTATTATATCATATACCAATAAATAATCCATACCAGGCCAAAAAGTATCCCCAACATTTGCCAACTCAAAACAATACAATCCATAGAGGCTAAACCACACAGACCCCCCGAATGATAACCCAAACCTCGCAACTTTCACAAATAACAAATCCTCCGATCCTCCATAGTACGCAAGGAAGTGACTTGAAGCTCAAAAGATTAAGACGAAATTTCGAGCGAGTACACTACAACAACATTCCACCACCTCATTTCCAAAGAAGAACTTAAGACTAATATCCAAGCAAAGAAATCGCCTCCCTGACCTATCCCATCTTCTCCTATAGTAATACTATACTATCCTCATCAACAGTCCAGTCCAGACCAATAAATATATATATTATTTTTCATAAACAACACAACACAGTGTAGGCCACAAAGACCCCCACCATCTCCCACCAAGAACCTCGCGACCTCTCACTCCTCCGTACAGTATGCAAGGAACTTACCTATCCAGCCCCTCAACCTCAAGTAGTTAATAGCAAAATCAACCACCGAGTAGAGTAAGACTAAGATCTCACCACCCATCACAATATAAGAAACAAGAGAACTAATTTCCAAAAAGATTACTTTTGATTACAGTCTATCAAATCCCGAAAAGTATAAAAATTAATAACCGAGCAAGACCAAGAATCTAAGATCTTTCAGCCCTATTATCCCCCCAACACTTAATATGTATATTTGGATTTTTAGGTTTGCGATACACACTTTAAGTCTTAGCCCTCGACGATAGTAGTACTTAGTTTGTACGGAGCAAAGCCCCGTAGCCCGTCTAGGCATTGCTCCGATCGCTCTGATCGCTCCGGCCGCTCAATTAGGAAATCGCAAACCTAAAAATCCAAATGTACAGTACATATTAAGTGTTGAGGGGACAATATAAGAATAAGAGAACTAATTTNGGGGGGGCTCCGGCAGAGAATAGATGAATTCGAATGATGATTGTATTGCTATTACGCCAACTTGTCCCGAAGGACGTCTGTAAACTGCTTATTCCTAGTACAAATATGATTCCTACTGTAAGTCCATGGCTAGTCCGTCCACTCCGGCGATTATCGTATTGGAAATATATTGACGGCGATATATTGTGTTTTGATAATCTCCGATATAATATCGATTATTGTACTGTACACGTAATACAGAAAAACTATAAATCTAGATCTAAGCTAGGTAGTTAAAATATTTTATTTTATAGCGCCCTACTAATACTACTTCTATCTTTATTATATAACGCTGTCTAAAGGTAGGTAGTATTATAGAGCGCTAGTATAGAATCATTTGTATTATTAATATAAACGTCTTATACACCTACCCAACAATTTATTTTATTACGCTCTCGTGATTCCACTTGACTACGTTCACCTTCTGGACTCTTCTCTAACAAGTAATTACCTAGTACTAGGTACTCATACCGAATAACATATGATGTGTTTTGCGTAGCGAGGGTGACTAATCAACCCCCGCTCTCCTTATTCCGAGCGTTCCGTACTCTCGACTTCATCATCAACAACACCACCATTTAGTAGGATTGTTGTTTATTCGCTAGCGGGTTTCTCTTTGATTCCCACCTCCATCCCCGAACATTCCACCTATTTTGTATGATTAGTTAGGCCTTAATTGAGCGCTAGGCAGCCTGGGCACTACTTGCAAGGTTGCGAATAACCTCACAAGCGCCCAGGAGGCTGTTTGACCCAAAATACCGTTCTACTTGCACCTAATGTGATTACCCCAGGCGTACAGCCTTATGATTTCCTATTTGGGTAATCGATCCTCCTACCTGTCGTACTTTCGAACCCGAGTCGAGCAAATCAGCGATATATCGCGATAGATATCGTGATTTTTTCGGTAATATCGTATCGGCGCCCAAGTCTGATCGTGTTCTATACTTGGATCTATAGCATCAACGGAAAGATTATGGATTTGTGAGGAATTGTTAATAGTATGTATATAGAAGGTAAAAGGAGGTGGAAGGAGAAGGAAGGGTGACTAGTTCCCGCTACCTACTGTAGGTTAAGGATTGGGGGAAATGAGAGGGAGGGATTCGTGAGGAGTTCTACTTCTTCTCCATCTCCTTCTTCTCCCTCTCCTTCTTCTCCCTCTTCTTCTTCTCCCTCTTCTTCTTCTCCCTCTTCTTCTTCTCCCTCTTCTTCTTCTCCCTCTTCTTCTTCTCTCTCTTCTTCTTCTCTCTCTCCTTCTTCTCTATCTCCTCCTCCTTCTTCTCCATCTCCCTCTCCTTCTTCTCCTTCCTCGTCATAACGTATCCCATCACCCATCCCCACCCTCAAAACATACAAAAACAAAAAAGCAATCATACTCATAAGAAAAACCATACAACTATATATCCACCCTACAACCAGCCATCCTCAACACTTACCTAATCCCCAAATCCCCAAATCCCTCCCCTCCCCTCAAAAACTACAACCACAACCTTAACCCAATCCAATCCAAACAGCAAGGTCCTCCCTCTACCCCTTCCCCCCCTTCCCCACAGTCACACCACATCACACCTCCCCACACCCCACAAAAACCACCTCCCAGTGCCCTCCACCCTCACCCTCACCCTCGTCCTACCCACCCCCATCCATCCACCAACCCAAACAACAACTCCATCATTCAAAGAAAGAAGTATACCTATACCTAACCTACGCCCCTCACCCTCACCCAACTCCCACCCCATTCAACCCTCCACCCTCCACCCACCACCTACCTCATCACTCATCAAACTCCCTCCATACAAACTACCCATACAAACTATCCATACAAACTACCTCCCCCAAAGTACCTACCTCCCTCCATATATAAGATCCCCCCCCCCGACCAAGTACCCTCCGCAGCTAGCTCATTAAACAACAAACTATACAAACCATACAACCCCCCCTTGTAATCTTACACAAGATCCATGTTCAACCCTCCCAAAACTAACCATCAGTAGTATAATCCTCATATAAACCTCTTAGAACCAAGGACCAACCTTCCATACAAAATACGAGTAGGTACTGTACCTTTTAACCCTAGCTTATCCCCGCATCTTACCATTTCCAAACCCCTCATCTCATCTCATAAACTCACCATCCAACACCCAACATCCAACAACATCCAACCACACCAACATCCAACAACCCAACAACCCACACACCTCACCTCAAATCACACCAACACCCACCACCCAATACATTATATTTTTTTCAATATCACCCTACACCTACAAAAGAATGAATACACTACACTATACCCACTCTACACAACACTCATGACCAACGCCACAAAATCCCCATTGCCACTCATCCAACATCCATTGCGTAATCGCAAGCGTACAAGTTGAACGTAATACGAAGGTATGCATGCACAATGCATGCACGTACGCGGACACAACTTTATGCACATACCCTATGCACGTCCCGCTTGGCTGGGGAAATACGAGGTTGTGCATGTATGGGGCTACCTAGGTATGACCGACGAGGAAGGTAACACCAATCAAAATGGGAAAAAACAGGTGAGGATAGAATTCACAGCGGAAAGGACCATTGAAATGTATTAGACAAGTAGTTTTATTTCTGATTGTTTCTACTTAGAGCATGTGTAGTTTTTGTACATGATAACCCTCCAAACGGAGAGATTATTAGAAGCATGCCACAATTAGTTCCCCATTACCAACTCCCCAAGGGGAGAGATGGTAACGAGGCATCCCTTCGTAAAAAGTAATTCTTCTTCGTTACGCCTTCCGAAAATGCAAAAGCTGTGACCATGTGCACGCTCGACCGTGGTATTTCCCCTGTCGTTGGTTGTCCATGCAATGAATTGTTGTTTATCAATTACTCCACACCGAAAGATATGCAAGAACCACCCTCCCAATTAATAAAGTCTTATGAACAAGAATCGGAAAACAAAAAAGTCAGGAAACTTAGTTGAGGCTGATAAGAGCAGCGACGGTCAAGAAGACCAAGGCAAGTGGGGAAGCAATGTCGGCAGCACCGCTGCTTGGTGCAGCAGTGGTGGTTCCAGTTGCAGCACCACCAGGGGCAGTGCGGCTGGCAGATGAACCCAAAGTGCTTGATGGGCGGCCAGAGGTAACGGTGGAGTTTCCACCACTGGTAGGAGCGCTGGTTGGAGCAGAGGTGGTGGTGTTGCTGCTGATAGTAGGGATAGCAGATGAAGCGACAGAGGTGACAGATGCGGAGACGGATGAGAGAACAGATGAGACGGAGGCAGAAACAGATGAGACTGCAGAGGAGACGGAGGCGGATGGTGCGGATGGTGAAGGAGCAGCACCACCGATCAACTCGAATTGAGAGCTGTAGTTTGGAACTCCAGTAGAGTCAACGATGTCAAAAGCGTAGGTGTCCTGGGACAAGGTAGCTGGGACGTTCCAAACATATGAGCCACCGGTCTGAGCGCCTATTTCTCGCGTTAGTTATTGCATGAATTTGAAGCTCTGCGTGCCAATCCTTACTGGTGATAACGCTGACATCCTTGAGGTCAGTGGAAGGACCGTTCTTTAGGCGGATGGTAACTGGTCCTTGGTTGTCCTTCCATGTGAAGGTAAATGGTTGACCAGCAGTAACATCGTTGAAGGCTGGGTTGGTGAAGGATACGGCGTTTGCGACTGCAAGAGCCGCGGCAGCGACGAGAGCAGATGAGAATTGCATTTTGAAGTTGAGGGTTTTTCGTAAAAGAATTTAATTAATTAAACGAAGGATGCGTAGATGTAGATGTTGATGTTGATGGAAGAGATGTGATGGGGATGCTTGTGGAACTTGGGACGTCGGGAAGTGGGAGAGAAGAAAACGAGTGTGACAACGAACAGTTGATATGATTAAAGCAGATGAGGAAGGAAGAAACCTGAACTCTCGAGGCGGGTGAGTCTGTATTTCAATGGCCGCGATGGAAGTTCCTGCCTCGGACCCCCTGCCCGTTCGTTGCCCCTGCCAATGTGGACCCTGGCACCTGGATGGGCGCTCATTGGATGGCAGCTCCACCCGCAATCTAAGGTTCCCCTTTTCAAGCCTGTGCCCTGGACCTCCCAGCAACATTTGGGGCCCAGTGAAGGTCAGTGAAGTTAGTGAAGTTAGTGAAGGACCAGTCAACCCCCGTCCAACCCCCTCGACGGCCCTGGGCATCGTACCAATTCATCCGATGCAGAGATGACCAATTTCTGTCAACCCCGTCCACCCCATAATTTATTAGATAAAGTACCGGTATTATTGCATTCCGGCCGCGGGCATTTTCTTACTTCGTAAATCGACCGCCTGCCAAATTGAAATTTGCAACAGGCAGGCGACTTGATTTACTGAGTACCGTGCACCGCCACACGTGGCTGTCGAGAGTGTCAACTCAAAGCTCGAAGCGAACGGTGAACCAGCCCAGGAGCCAGGCTTTTTCCCACTTGACTAACCTCAGCACTTCTTGTTGCAATCAACCCCGCCTTGGCCCTCCACGGTAAAATAATGCCTGTGGACGCTGACGACGATGAGTTGGCATCTTGCGTCTTGACCATCCCGCACGACCAAGCGTCGTCCAAGCAGTGCTGCAGTGGTTAAGACTTAGAACGGCACCTGCGAGTCGAGTCCCTCCCAGCCAATGTAATGCCAGCCATAAATTTACTTGAGGGGATCAGAGCTGATCCAAAAAGCCATCGCCATTCATTCTTTGGGGAGAAACCCCAGATACATCATGCTTCTCAGGGCTGGTACTCCTGATGCTTTGATTCCAAAGGAGAGATCCGAAGTGGGTTGAAGAGGGAGGGTTCCTGCCAGGAGAGAAAAAAGTATAGCAAAGTCTCGGACTCGCTCGGCGACTACCTCAAAAGCGGAAGAGGGCAACCAGCGCAGCCCATCAAGATCAAACCAACAACACATCCTAAGCCTCAATGCCATCAAGGACAATCCCCCAGAAAAAGCAGCTCCAACGCTTCTTTCCGTTGCCACATCAAACCGACAAAATAAATCACCGAAACCCGCAAAAACAATCCGGCCAAAACAAATCAATGCAAAACAACACGACGTTCACACCACCAGTGGCACCAGTGACCAGCCATCCGAAAAAAACAAACTCCCAGCCGCCGAGAACCTTCGTGAAGATTTAGCGCATATCTGCCAAACCTTCGGACACATCGGGCCAAGCGCGTAGCCGTACCTGCATGACAAACTTTGCTACAGTATAGTAATGTTGCTTTTTTTAGACCCTTTGCCAGGTCAGATGGCCATGCTTTTGCATCGATCGGGTCGCATCGTTGCAGGCAACAGTGCAAATACACGGTAAAATAGTCGTGCTGAGCTTACTCAGGTAAACTCTCCAGAACGGCAAAGTTTTGAAAGCCCTGGCAAGGATTGTAATTGCAGCGTCGATGATGCTTCTTTTCTTCTTTCTTCTCTTGTGGTGGGCTGCCGAGTGTGACGTCTGTTCCTGGAGCCGTTGCGAGTATTTCAACGGCTTTTTGTGTCTGAAGTACAAGAGCCTTCCTAGTACGGAGTATCGTTTCTCCTTGAATACCGGTAATGTCACTCGAGCTACAGCTTGAAAGCTTACGTCAATCATGTCTGCACCAGGGTTAGCACAGCATCTACTTGAACATCACCGCTCAAGCTACAGCTTGAAAGCTTACGTCAATCATATCTACACCAGGTTTAGCACATGTACAGCATCAACTCGAACGCCACTCAAGCTACAGCATGAAAGCTTGCACCACTCATATCTGCATCAAGTCGATCCAATTCCGAGGCAAGTTTCTTATTTTCACTTTAAGTACTCTAATGTACAGCCCCTCCGCAAAAGTAGCAAGAAATAAGGGTATCTTACTAGTGTCAGTGTGCCGCAGGGTCCGTATTTAGCAAAGTATTTTATATATAAAATATATTTCTTTATATAGGTTCTATCTAAAGTCGCGAAATGTCTTAGTACTTTTAAGAAGGGGGTAGGTATACCTTACCCATAGCTATATCTATTAATTTATACTATAATCTTCGTACCTATTCCCTAATACCCTTTTTATATCTAGTAAAATATCCTAGAATATCTACTATATATAACCCCGAACCCCTTATTCGCTTATTCGCTTATTTAATAATCGACGTACTTATAGGATATATAAATTTCCTTATACTCTTATAGAACAGAAAAGATCTAGTTATTAAATGTTAGATAAGGTAGGTAGGTATATAATCTTAGTATATCTTTAGGGATCCGAGGAACAAGGAATAAATCTATATCGCGACTCTAGGATTTTTAACTAGATTAGTAGGTATAGTACTACTNTTTCTAGATAGTTTAAAATTATATAACTATTTTAATTAAAAACTATTTATTTTAAAGATTATTTTAGATTTTAAACTAATATAAGACTATTTAAAAGGTAAATAGTTAAAAGTATAAGACTATTTAGAGCTAAAATTATCTTAAGACTATTTAAAGTTATAATAGTTTAAATTAATAATAGTTTTAATATTAAATAGTTTTAAAACTATTTTATAACTATTTTATTTATAAATAATTTATATTTATAACTATTTAAATATAAGATAGTTTTAAGACAATTATAGCTATAAATAGTCTTAATTCTATAACTATGTTATATATTAATAGTTTAATTTCTAAATAGTCGCTAGATAGTCGTAGAAGCGTTCTCGGACGCTTCCGGGACGCTTCCGGGACGCTTCCGGGACGCTTCCGGGACGGTCCTAGAACGCTTTTAGATTCAGGAAATAATTCTTAATTATCTTATTTATATAACTATTTTATACTATCTAATATTTAAAACTCNGCCCTCCTACTATCACCTGGCGGTTTTTTTCCTAGGACTATATTCTATATAAAACCCTCTTTCGAGAGTCTCTAGACCGTCTAAAAAACTCCGCTTTCCCCTCTAAGGTAGGTAATAGTCTCCGTATCTTTATAGATTTCGTAAATTTAGTAAATTTCTAAAGAATAGCTAAGATATTTTAGAGGTTCGTTTTAGTTTCTCTATCTATAAGTATAGGTATATAGAACGAATAGGGAGAGAAGTAAGAAGATAAGGAGTTTATAGAGGTATAGAGGTAGAAAAGTATAGAAGGGTTTATACTTGGGTAAAGTGTTTTGGTTTTGGTTTTAGTTTTGGTTGTGGTTGTGGTTGTGGTTGTGGTTGTGGTTTTGGTATATGTTATATGTTATATATATTATAAAATCAAGAACGGTCTATATATATAATATATGCCTTGAAACAAAAAGATCTCGGTACAGTACAGCCTCTTCTCGGAAGAAGCTAGAGTTTATAAAACGACAGACACGCAAATTGTCCAAAGACAGGAAAGCGGGAAAAAAGAGACGACTGGATTTCGGGTGACCTCAAGAATCCCATCTCATAAGTAAACACCATGACACTCCCCCAAAGTAAAAGCAATTCGCTCCCCAGTACTCGCTAATGTCCCCCTCATTCCTCTACGCCAAACCCAAATCCCAAATCCAGTTTCCAAATTCTCAAACCCTCACAAGAACCCACCTCAAGCCTCAATCAAATTCGGAATCGCAGGTCCCACACCCCTCAGAAGAACAATCGTATTCCCACTCGCAACCGCACTCCCCAACTTCTCACTAAACTCCAGCAACCTCCCCCCCTCCACATAAAACACCCGTAACTTCGAGCGCTCATCCTCGCCCTGGTTATTCGTGTTCTCGACTTGTAGACTCTTGGCCGCAGCATCGAGGACCCGTCCCACCGCCCACTCCTTCGAGTAGAAGAACTCGCCCTTGGGGAGCTTGGATTTGGTGGTCGCGGCTTCGGCTTCGACGTACAGGTAGACGCGCTTCTCGGCGGGCAGTTTGGCGTCGCCCTTTGCGGTTTTCTTGAGGGTGTTGACGGCTACTAGGCGTGCGGCTGGGGAGGAGGGCTTCGGCTTGGGGAGGACTCGGTCCGTCATGCTGGTTTTGGTTTTGCCCCAGGAGAGTTTGATGTTGGTGAAGGTGTTGCTGATGAAGGCTCGCTGGTTGAATGATCTGCCAGATGACGCTCCTATAGGGACCAGCTTTGCGCAGTTGTGTTCTTCATTCAGGCGGTGGGACATGCAGTAGTCTCGGTTGCACTTGTCGCAATGATTTGGTATCGATAGACTTGTTCCGATGATGGTTTTACAATCTGGAGACGCGCATGCTTTCTCAATGTCGGGTTTCAATTTGCCTGCTCCGAGTGACGGTCTTGCTATCTCCTGTAGACGCTTTCGTGTCGCCCATTCTCCTTCTTTGGTACATTTGTGATTGCTTTCTGTACGGTGGTCACCACAGAAGACGTTATGGCAGGATTCGCAGCGGTAGGGAAGGAAATCGAGTTGGTTGCATGGTCCGTATTGGCAGTGAGAACCTGTTAATGTCGGGTCCTTGCCTTCTGTCGTCGCAATTGAGTTGTCTGAGGGCTTGGAGGATAATAAAGTTGCCATTTTCGGATGGATTTGAGGTTAGTACAGATGAAAAAGTTGCTGTGAGTAACCAGACAGATGTATCAGATGTACCAGACAAATGAGCGCAGTGAATACAGAGCTGCTTATATATACGATGTTGGTGGCTTCAAGTACTCGTATGTAGGCAGAAGGGGAAGTGGTTGTTGATTGCGTGTCTCAGCCGCGGTCCTGCTGGACACTTCTCGAACCTCAGCCTTACCAAGCCTTGCCACATATTCAGGGATGGCCAATTGGGAGAAGACCGCAATATCATTATGACCACGAACTTTCATTACCCCTTTTCTCACAACAATCTAGCTTGACTAGAAAAATGTGACCTTCGACTGTGCCACAAATCGACGTCAATCGTCCCCATCTTATCGAGGGGCGCCGCTGAAGAAGCGGAGTCCGGGCCGAATCGTCCCGCCCTTCCAACCAAACCAACAAGAACAACAATGGTATTGATTGCATTTGCTTGGTTAAACAAGTCCCGCACTAGCTGTCTCACAAGGAAACATTCGTTAGAAGGTCAATCTGGTGTCAGCGTATATGGTTCTAAATGTCCAAAATATTTCTATCTTGTCACGTTAACCAATTAAAGGGCTAGAATTGAACCGGTATAAATGTGGTACAATTCTCTCAAAATTAATTCCACCTACCTAGGTAGGTAACTACTAACAATAGCTAAATTACTTAGTAGTACATTATGAAATAGCCAACAAAGCGTTATATGTAAGCCCTAAAAGTAGGGTTAGAAAAGGGAGGCGCGGGGATTTAAGTATTATACCTTTTTTTGTTTTGAAAACATATTGTAAGATGTTGTCTGCTTCATTAGCGTACAAGGTTGATATTCGTATTAGAATATAGAGGCCCACTTCTTGGTTGTATAATGTTATCTTGTGACCCAATATTTATTAAAAGAAGTGCTATATTCTCCCCGACCAAAACATACCACAAAGACGAGATTTCCGAGACGCCGTATGCCATGCAATATACTCCTCCATGCTGTTCATACATAATTACAATTTTACAACTCCTTCTCTTTTGTAGCATTCATGTTATCCTTTTCCAGCATTTTTTCTCTCCCAACTGCTGGCAGGTCTCCAACGGCTTCCTTTCCACCAAAAGTCTCGAAGCCCTTGTGGAAAACCCATTCAACAGCTTCTTCGACAGGCTTGTCGAATAGGTACGGTAGAGCCGGAACAGCTGCTAGGCCAAGCCCGATAGGACCATATGTCCGGATTCTCATACTTTTGTTGTCCTTCAGAGCACGTCCAGAATAACGGACAATCGAGTGGATTGTGAAAGCTGGCTGGGAATTGCGTTAGTCGTTCAATTAGGTTTAGCTATGATTAAAAGTCCAAACTTACCAGACCCATGGACGCTAGCGACTGGAAGACTCCTCTCTGCAGCGCAACCGTTCGCCAGTCGTTCAAGGCCGGGACTTTCCCAGGAACAGGTGGTTCTCCAGCTACTGGATCAATTGTTGACTTAGCATCGTTGTATTTCTCTGGAGCAGCCACACGAGGTAACTCGGGATGAAGAATTCGTTGGTTGCTGCAATATGCCTTGTAGCCTTCATGCGCTACGTCTCCCGCAATATACGCCCAAGAGACTCCATAAGCTGCTCGAACAAGATTGGGGTGCGCTACTGGGCGAAATGACTCTCCAATATCACTAGTATACGCGACGTATCTTTGTGCAGAAAGCAGAGCTGTTCGAATGCGTGTTGCATAAGCAGCATATCTTATGCTGCTTTCTGTGGTTTGGGGAGCACTATAAAGGTGAATTATTAGCGGAGCTCCAAACAAATGGGCCTGAATGTGATTTCAACATGCCTTCCTTCGTATAGTTCGTCATAGAAGTTGTCTTCGGCCTCGGATTTATTTACAATATCTTGAAGGCCTTTTGGTAGCTTTGCTGGTTCGGGTAGTCCAGTTGGAGGAGGTCCGCGACCCTTATTGTCTTTTTCCGGATCACTTCCAGCCATTATGGTAATCTGCAGTTTTCGACAAGCTCTCTGGTTGTAGGATTCTGAACTTGCCCCAACTTTCCAAATAATCAAATGGTTTCCTGTACTCTACAAACTGGGGTGAGGGGCAAATGGCATGACGATGCTTAGGTTCCTCGGCTCGGAACGGAAGCTTTCACCCAGCGGCACGACGGAGCCCGCCTTGCTTAGTCATTCTTTCTGCAATGCCAAGACTTGAGTTGGAGCTCGACTTTGAAGGGACGACACCAGTATCAACAACCTCACGACTCACGAACAAGCTCAATTCCGCAACGCACCCACATATTCCATTCTCTCAGCACAGTTCAAGTTCCAGACCGTCAAAATGGTCCAAATGTACACAATTGCCGGTCGCCAAATTGGCTCCCACTACGTATGTTGAACCACCCGAAATTGAGGATGCTAGGAAAAACTTTGGCAGACACATTGCACTACGGCAACTATCTACGAAAGCATTGGAAACCATGGCTAACCAATTGGAAATATTTAGCTTGCTATGGGCGTTCTCGGGGCTCTTGGAGCACTATCTATGTCGTTCGGTGGAGGATCAGCAGCAAAGAAGGTTCAAGGACCACCAATCAATGCCGGGAGCCCAGATGAGGAGAACTTCATCAAGTATGTTTTCTAGCAGTACCATCGGCCCATGTTTATGGTGTAAGAAGCTTAGAGCATTCAGCTAACCTTCTACAGGGACTTTCTCGCAAAGGCCGACGCAGGAGGAAAGAGCACCGAACCCGCGAAGAAATGAGGAAATGTATGATTGGTGAGGAAGTTCAGAGCTGGCACGCATGGGCGCATAAACCATGGAGAGGGTGTACATATATCCAGGAGGCTAGAGAAAGCATGTTTTGATTATTTTGGGGCGAACTTAAGGTTGCCTTTGGGATGGAAGAGTAATCTCTCGTTGTCTGCCCACCCACATCTTTCCGGTTTTTACACACCTCTACCATCATGCTGGTCTCACGACCACCCAGCCGAAGGTTCGAGATAATGTGCCTTACCACAAAAGGGCACAGGAGCATCTATATCTCCTGATCGGTGTTGCGCTGTCCCTACATATTATCCGCTTGCCTGTTTTTCTGCCATTGTTTGACTCTGTTCTTGTCACTTTGAACTAGGTATCTGTAGCTTGGCAGACATACTCCGGGTTCTCAATTACTACAATTTTCTCTTAATTTCCTGTATTCTGAGCTACTCATGAGGTTTCTTTGCTTCAGTATGTAGTCCAAAAACTTGAGGCTTGCAGCTCAAATTTCGTGGCTCACATGATTTGACCCTCCGAGTGGAGTGTTCATGAACTCGAACGAAGTAAATCCCAAAGGGTTATGATTCCAATAAGTTCATGATTTGAGGCTTCCAGCCTCTTTATTCGGTCCGGAGAATTCTACCAGGCCTTAACACAGCTCCAACATTACATGGTCTTCCTCATAAAACCCCGCCAATGGCTCAGCATGCATTGTGTTCGTTACTTCATTTTCCTTTTTAGACTTCCCCATTTCCGCTGAGACTCTGTCTCGCTCCATGGCGTTTTTCCACAAAGCACTGTCCAGTAGCTCTATCACCAGTTCCTTTGTGTTTTGGGTGTCGGCTTCCCACGCATCAAAAAACAACCCATGCGGGGACGATGCCCAATCCAATAGGTTATTTCCCTCATTATCCATACTTTCCAGATCAACACCTTCTTGGGCGAGCATAAATTTCACAACTTCTAAGCAGCTTTCAGGGTTACTTTGGACTGCCCATGACAAAGCTGATCGTCCAGTCTCGTCCCTTTCGTTAATGTCACAACCCATCTTAAGCAGGAGCTCTATCCCGGGCAGCATACCCAACTCCGCACCTATTGATAAACTCGATCGATTGTACTTGTTTCTATACGACAACCCATATTTCGATGCCGACAACAGTAGTTCTGTTGTTCTCTGGTTGCCCAACAATGCAGCTACAGTTAGAGGGGTAAACCCATCCTCGTTTTCTGCGTCTGGATCGGCCTTGTATTCGAGAAGAAGTTCTATAAACTCTTCAGGGGCTCCAACTTCTACAGCTTCATATAATGGCGTAGAGCCATCCGCACTTTTGCTCTGAGGATCCAATCCGTACTTTTCGATCAAAGTTTTGACCATCGTCATATTTCCGTATTTTGCTGCGAGCATCAAAAGACATTTTGACTCTTTATCCCTAAATTGCGGATTTGCACCCCTCTTGACAAGAGCTGCAAATATGTCTTCGAATCCTTTAGATGCAGACATTGATATGGCGTTTTCGCCATCTTCGTTCATGCACTCAGTATCTGCTCCGTGGTCGAGAAGACACTCTACCATTGAAAGATGTCCATAGGAAATTGCTCGCAAGAGTGGAGTCCAACCCAGGGCGTCTTGGGTGTCGATTTGATTCTGCACCTCTTTTTTCGAAAACAGATACTCAACAACCTCAAAATGATTTCTCCACGCTGCGATATATAGAATGGTTTGCCCGTCTTGAGTTTTAGTGTCTATCACAGAGACTGGTGGTCAGTGAAAGCAATCTTGCAGAACGCAATCGATATCAAGGATCGATTTTGGGACACACACGTACCTAAACTGGCGCCCTTATCTACCAAGATTTTCACGCATTCCAAGTCTCCTGCGGAGACCGCACACAAAAGTGGGGATGTCATTGTATCAACATGCGAACTGAAGTTGACATCAATATCTTGCCGCTCAAGCAGAACTTTCAGCACATCAACATGTCTGTGAGTAGCCGAGTAACACAAAGCGATGTTTGCTGAAGTTTTCCCAAAATTATCTGCCTCATGCTTGAGTATCAATTCTATAATTTCGCAGTGCCCACATATTGCAGCATACTCAAGTGGTGTGCCTTTCCACAAGTCGGGCTCGGAAGGAAGACCATCAGAATACGACAGCAGTATTTCTACTATCTTTGTATGGCCCCTCTCGGCGGCATAAGAAATTGGTGGCCGGCCTGCTTTGCACTTGACTTTTCTCGTATCAGGTAGATGGCCCAGAATTGTTTGGAAGATATCGGAATTTCCAAGTCCAGCAGCTAAAGACAGCGGTGTTCGACCATCCTCATCTTTGATGTCTAGACTTGCACCTCTTTCTATGAGGAGTTTCACTATCTGGCTTCGGCAGTCTTCAGATTCCCGAACACCGTTACATATTTTCGAAAGAGCATTGACTAAAGGAGTTCTTCCAGAATAATCGGGCGCATCAATCTTAATACCCTCCTGGTCTAGGAGCATAGTCAGGGCTGCGACCGAATCGTGCGTTGGAGTGGTAGCCAAGTAGGTAATAATTGTTTGCCCACTCTGATCCAATTGGTTCAAATCTTTCAAGAACGGGAGAAGGACTTGAATCTTCTTCTTGCAATTACCGCTCTGTGCCGCAATTTTCAACACATTTCGCCCTTCAAGATCTGTCATGTTTAAATCAACGGCTACTTTCTGGACAATCATTTTCAGAATGTTGGCAGTGTCATCAGAGTCACTCAAAGCCGCGTACATGAGAGCATTCATGCCCTTCAGATCCTGTAAACATGGCTCACTCGTCACTTGAAGCAACGTGTGTACCAGGCTTTTTTTGCTCGTCTCAGCAGCATAGGACAAAGCAGTGCGTCCCTCAATGTCCTTGATATTCGGGTCGATGTTGTACTTATGGATGCATGTTGGGTCGATGCACGGCTGGCCCCATAAAAACCTCGACCTATTTGCAACACATATCAATGGCGTTCTCCCAAACTTGTCTATGATGTTTGGATCTGCCCCACTTTCGAGGAGCATTTTGAAAGTTGCTGCATTCTGAGAAGCTGCGTGTAAAGCCGAAAGCCCATCATGGTTGGTCTTATTCAGATCGTTGCAGGGTAATTTAAGCAAAATCTCGAGCATACGGGCATCAGGCACATTCCCTCCTGATACATATATCAAAGGCGTGTTTCCATAATGATCAGTTATGTTGAGGTCCGCGTTGTGTTCAAGAAGAACTTTGAAGATTTCGATTTTCTGGCATTGTATGGCTAAGATCAGAGGCGTATAGCTTCTATCATCAACAGTGTTCAAGTCTGCGCTAAAGATAGGGTTAGTTCGGCTGTTTAAATAGAGGAGGTCAGACTTGCCCTTTCTCAGCCATCGCCGATACAACTCTCGCTAGCCCAAATGCCGACGCAAGAGTAATTCCACTGCTAGGTTTGTTGTGCTTTGTAAAGTACTCCTCCAGCCATTGGTATAATTGCGATGTGCCGTCAAAACTTCTGAAGCTTCTCGGAAAATTCCAGAAACGTGAGACATGCTGTAGGATAGTTTCATTTTCGAGTAGTTGCAATATCATTTCCTCACATCTAAAATCATTGCTTGTTTCCATCTTCGAAGCAAACTTGCCCCACTCCATTGTGGCAAAGAGGTACAATGGATACGTATCAAAGTGTTCCAGTAAAGTTATTTGGGTTTCTAAATCAAAATTGGCGTTAGCAAAAGTGATTCTTCCTCGCCTCGATTCTTCGTGGAGTATGTTCAGGAACCCACCAAAGAAGTTGGGAGAATAATCAAGTGATAGATAGGATAGACATGCTTTGGTAACCTCGAAATACGCGTCCGGAAACAAAACCGATTTCCTCTTCTCCTTGTTAAAATACTCCCTGGTAGTGTAGTGAGCCCACATGACCGTATTATCTTCTTCATTCAAGACCAGAAATCCACGACAAGATTTCAGTAGGAACAGCGGATCCGGGCATAGAAAGTTGTCGAACGGCTCTTCCTCAAATTCGTCCTGGAACTCATTATACTCCTGGATTGCTACTGCATGCTGAAGCTCAGACAAAGTGAAAGGGCGGCCTTCAGTGGCAAAGATTATCCAGGCAAGAACCCTCATTGCAATATCTTGAGAATCTGGGTCCGCTTGAATCAATTCGATTTCCATGTCGTAAGTGGCCTCTAGATCCTCTGGCATCTTACTCAAAGCTCTGTTGACCCTGGCAAGATTGATCGACTTGACTACTGAACCTATGTTCAATTTCGCGTACAGAAACCTAACTTGTCAATAAATGAGTGCCGGATTATGACGAGATTACTTACATTCCATGTGCTTTTTCACAGATCGTATCGATGATCCTCAATGATAGTTCTGAATTTCTTCCGGTAAGACGGGACAGCGTCTTGGAAGCTTTGATGGTGTCTCGGAGATACAGTCTCATATCATCGTCTGTTGCCGATATAAAAATCTCCGGGGAAGCTTGAAATGAATCCCTAATGTCAGGAAGATCTCTTGATGTTACCAAGACATTCATGGTGGTAGAGAGGCTACGGATCTGGTCTATTATATCTCCTCTGACGTCTTGTTCACACTCATCCAGTCCATCTATAACGATAAACGTCCGGCTCAAAGTCGACATTGACGACTTCAACAAGATAATTGCGTTTTCTAGGTCAAGAAACTCTTCGTTCGGTTTGAGGTCTACATATTTCTGGCGAATACAATCGGGTATCTTTTGTCCAAGGGCCATTAGCGTTCACGGAAGTCCATTATTTGAACGCTACGTACAGGAGAAATGTGCTTCGCGATTTGTCGTAGTAGTGACAAGAGAATCCCAAGCAGATCTTGCTCTTTTTGAGCTTGGTGACTAAAGTATATAAAGCAAAGACTAGTAGTATCTTTGACATTTATCATCTTGCGTAGATGTCGAATTATGGCTGCTCTAAGTGTCCACAAATGTCAATATATAATATTTTGCTACAGCGATGAAACAAAAGCAAATCACATACGTCAAAACAGTTTTACCACCACCGGCTATTGCATGTTAGTGGGCGGCACCGGTGCCCTTCAATTCACAAGCAGACTTACGAATACCAACACACCAAAGCTCCTTGTTGGTGCCATCTCGCCAATCCAAGAATTTTGGATGCTCAAAGAACCAGGTACAAGTTCCTTCGTGAAGTGATTTGATCACAGTATTCTGTCTTTCTTCAAACTTCATCGTTGTTATCCAATTTAGGATCGTTTCATCAGGAATTTCTGACGGAATTTAGTAACGGGCTCGAGGAGATGGAATAATCGCAGGACGAAGACTTTTTACCTTCTGCTATCCTACGCCCTTCTTTTATTTCACCCAAAACATTAAGTTCAAGCTTATCCAGCTGCGACGGTAAGATTCGAACAGCGTTGTCGATATTTCCGACTTGGGAAGAGACCAGAGCTACTGAGGTTGATACATCTTTCACTTCACTGGAAATGCCGGTTATCTGTGTCGTGACGTCTCTTAATCCATTCTGTAACCTCCCATCCATCTTTTCAATTTTAAGGCTAAGCTATCAGTACCTATTCTATAGAGATCTTTATTACACTTACTAAGCAAGAATACCCAAAGCACGTGTAACGTCGTCCTTTGCCGAGTCCAAACTCTGGGCCAAACTCAAAACTGTCGTCTCCTTGAAACAGTATACAGACTTATCAAAGATTCTTTGCATCGAATGGCCATACTTCCATGGTTTATCGGACAGCTTTAATTTCTTCAATCGCATCTCGACGACTTCGAGAGCATCAACGCAAGCAACGATGCAATCTTCAATACTTTGCGATGCGCTCGGGTTAAGCGATCCATGGTTAATGGTAATAGTACTGATAATTTCGAGAAATCGTCGACAGTTCTTGGTCGATTCTAACAGTTGTTCCATCTTGGGGCCATAGTCTTTGTACGAACCATAAAATGTCGCAATACCTTTGCAACATTGAAGTCCAAGAGAAACCATCCCCACCACGCCAGCAGCAACGTCAAAACCAGACATTTCAAACACCCGAAGATAATGATACTTTGAACAACACAATATAGAGAAAGGAATGCAAAGAAAAACAACAGCAAAAATTTGGAATAATTCGGTGAAATCCAGATAATCAACATCGTTTCGGAGTGTTACCTGAATCCACCGACTCACCGAGCATCCCCATTCTGCAGTGCTGAGCCTCATTATGTTGGTTGCCATGCTGGCATTGCATATTTCGACGCGCGCGGTTAAATTAGGCTGTATGCACTTGAGGTTGTCGTCCCAATCGACCCATGGAAAAAGTTGGTACAGATTTCTTGGACCCACCTGCAGTACTACCCATTTTGTCAAACCGGGTCAATGTAAATCTTTGCTCAAATGCAAGAACTTCAAGAAGCATCCTGTTTCTCTCTTTGATAGCTGTCAACAGCTGTGGTTTTATGTGGAGCACATTTGTGATTTCACGTTGTCTTGGATAGTCGTGGGCATTCAAATCGAAAAGAACCCCTTGTGACAGATTCTAGACCAATAGATATACTCTAAACAAAATTATCTAAGCTTTTCAATCTTGATCACGGATTTGCATTAAGCTGTCAAATTGTCACTTTTGTCAACATTGGCGGGGGCACAGTGGGCACCTACAGTACCGTGGGTCCACTTCAAGCTTATGTCGATTGAACTCTGAGAAACATCATGTGGAATTTCACTCCCTCGCTGTTGAAGAGCGAGAATAAAGAGACTAGACTTCGAGATATCAAATGTGGAGGAGTATACACTAGCGCTTACAGTAATTATGGACTTCTCGCTAGGAAAGGTTTCGCTTAATGTGGGACTCTCATATCCCGTAGACCAACCTCAAGAGCAGAGCAAGGAAGCAAGCAATTATTTTGGATATTAAGTGACCATTACAGGTAAAATCCTTGTAGACTCTGCTATTTCCCATTGATGTAACATTTGGTAGGCTTGCTGCGATAATTACAACGCTTATCGAGATGCCAAGTCAACATTCTCTCTGAAAAATAATTGCATGAATCACTTGGATCGAAAAGTCTTGATGCTACTGTAGCTTCTCGGTCCCTTCTTTCTTGTTTCGGTGTCCACAAACTTCCGGATATCGGATTCCGATGATACCTGCGGAGCAGCGGAAACATCTCCCCCGTAGATAAATCCACTATTTCATGCAGGTCCAATTGTACCAGATACGATGTAACTGCGGGGAGGCACGGGAAGATCTCCCTCAGTCAGAAACGATATCTATTTCCTAGATACCCATCTTACGACAGGTTCAACAATAGCAAAAACGCAAGCTCTTTCGATACTTTGTCTTTTGGAGTAACGATGTACTCATTTCTCTTCCCCCGTCGAAAGCTTCTATGGGCCTCAAAACCCCATTCCCAGCACCATTGGGGGCTTAGTTCATACCGGTATATGGCAAAGATTAGCAGTTTGGGCTAGAGGTGCCGCCTGAGTGAGGCGTGGTTCATTGTTGTGGCGTGGTTAAAACTGCGTATGGAGACTTTGAATCCGTTATCACTGGACCAGTTAATGATTCTAGAACTGAAATCCGGTCTTTCAAGGCACAGTAGTCACTCGGTATTCAGGAGAGAAACCTTGAGAGTCAGCCTGGCCTTAGTTTTGATTCTCACTTTCGAGAAATCCCATCATCCTATTGGGGTCCAAAAAACCTTAATTTGAGTTACGGGTCGGCAAGCAACTCGTAACTGCGAGAGATAAACTTTTCAATTCCTTTGGTAGAAAATTATGTAAACCCTGTTCAGTTCCATAGTACAACGAGAACCCTTCCCGGAAACAAATTCCTTCCAAAATCCGGCTCCCAAAATCCGGCTCCCAAAATCCGGCTCCCAAAATCCGGGGTTACAGAATTACTCCTTTAGGAAATAACTCCGTCGAATCCAACATACAGGGACAACACACAATCACAATGATAGGGAGATGAAGAGCACGTTTCAGGGTTCACTTGCATATGTCACTTAAGGATTTGAAACACAAAACACGTTCAAGAAACGTGGTCTGTTGAAATTATGATCCCACATCATGCATGCGAGATGCGAGGCCGTTAGGATTCAGATTGGTGGCTGTTGTAGTAAGATCGACTGTCATCTGTTAGATAAGCTGTTTGCGCTGGCACCACGAAAGACTCATAGGCACGAATGCTTTGCTATTCGCCTCGTCGGGCGGATTGGATATGCAAAACTGTCAGCAATGAGGAGAATATTGTAAAGGAGCGTTGTAGTGATGGTGGGGGGTCACATACCCTTGTACATCTACTACTCCCATGATACCGCGCGGCACTATCACCCAGCATAATTGACGAATCGATTATCAAGTTGGCTCGATAAAGATTACGATTAAGTGGACTTACGGATGATTTGCACGAAGCTGTCCTTTTTGAGTAAGAGCTCGCTAGTTAAAGCCCCTTTAAGTTGCGGGGTCCCGATTACGCGCCACACTAGGGATATAGGTGACGTACTTCTTTTAAGGTTAATCTCTAATTCTCAGCCGCCACGCATGCATAGCTGAAAACACGTGGAAAACGTGTTTGTCCAAGGGAGGGGGGTTTATTTATAAGCTCGCGGAATTCATGTTTCGTGGCTAGCTGCCGGCAAGGCGAATCCGCCATGATTTGAAACATAAAATCATAGGAAGATTAAACAGCAAAAACTCGGGGCAGTACTTTAAATGGGTACCAGCAATCGGGTAGTGTTATGCAGCCGCTGCTGCGCCATTCAGGAGCTGCTATAAATGGGGACGAACCCACCAGTTAAGCGAGAATCACGACAGGGGAAAACAAGCCTCAATTGAAGCTTACTTACCTACTATCTGAACACGCGACTTTCATGATTGGTAAGAGCTTACGATAAGGGCACTATGTAGCATTTGGGCGCTGTTCATATGACATACATCGATTAAGGGGGAGGCTCATCCAGTAAGATGGATAATTGAATATGTAGTGTAATGTCAGTTAGCATGGGGGCCGGAAAGCTGACTAAAAGGAGCACCAGACCCGGCTTCCAAGCCAATCCCGCCGCCAACAGCGGCTGCGCAATGACAGGGTGATATTTCCAACAGCGCCGCGAAGTTGCATTCTGTTCAAGGTCCATTTTCTAAGATTGATCTTGCACAAAGCCTCCGAACGATTTATGACATCCTAGAAGTAGCTGTAAATAGCGCCTGGTTTCACCTATCCCCCTCTTTTGCAATCCAACCATCGTTGGCAAACAGGAAGAGGACCAGAAATCCCCCAATAGCCTCTTCTGAACACGAAACATCAAATCGTGGCTGATTGGAACTTGAATCTTGTTTTGGCAGCGTATCATCAAATTTTCTTCGAAATCAGCCCCGGTATATGCTTGAATGCGCACAACATAGCGCAGGAAGCCATAGTTTTTGGAGTACAAAGATTGGGCAGTCTTTTCGATTTTGGGCAGTGAAAATCCAGTTCGCTGAGACATTTCTACTCGTTAACTCAAACCTTAAAGACTCAGACGAATAAAGAAAATGGTAGGTGTAGGAGGTCGTTCCGGAGGTAAGTGATGATAAAGTCAATTCCCGATCATACTTCTTTACTTTTTGTCTAACGTATGACAGGTTGTCACACTTGCCGCCGTCGCCGCGTCAAATGCGATGAAGTTCATCCAAAGTGTAATAGATGTGCCAAAGCCAAAATCCCTTGTGAGGGTTATGACCGAGACCTCAAGTTCGTGGACGAAAAAGCCCGAGCACAAAAACGAGTTCAGGTCAAAAGACAAGCCTATCTGGAGTCAATACAGGCTGAGCAAGGCAAGCTCAAACCCAGTCGTCGCACCATTCAGCTCAAGACGGAAACACAAGTTCCACCAAACCTTTCGTTGGCAGGCAGCGAGACTACAGTTAGACTAACTTTCATGCAAAACCAATTATTCTCGGGATGGAGGATGTTCATACCTTGGACTATGTGCGAATATCGAGGACAAGATAACTGCACAACGACCCAAGCAGTTGATGCACTGAGTAGCATGTATTTCGGACGGATGCATGGAGATGTCAATAGTGTTAACGCTGGGGTCAATTCTTATAGCAAGGCATTACCTTTATTGGGTCGAGACCTCAAAGACCCGAAGGCCTTCACACTATCCACTCTTACCAATGTTCTGAGTTTAGTCATCTATGAGGTTTGTATAGTTTCCGTAGAACACGATCGAAGAACTAACAGATAGTCAGATGTTTGCGTCCTCTCGCGGGGGCATGATACAACATCTTGGTGGCATACAAAGATTAATTGAGCAATGTGGACCGAAACGTTTTCAGACACGACCATCGCTGGACGTCTTCATCACTGCTAGGATGGGAATCATGCACCATGATATGGACGTCAGGAGGCGATGTTTTCTAGAAAATCCAGATTGGCAGACGATACCATGGCTCAAGGAACCAAACATGAAAGACCTCCATATACAAATCTGTGATCAAAAATGCTTCATACCTGGCCTTCTTGAGGATATGGAAGCTTTGAGGACTGGTCTACGCGCTACCCCCATGGACTTTCAGAATCTATGTGCGTCCGTCACAATGCACCTACGAAACTTATACAATTGGAGAGCTGCATGGGAAGCACAATATCCTAATTGTGCATATCTCGTTCCAAATACAGATCCAGACCTTCCTTTCAGCACGGCAATACACTATACAGAGATGAAAAGAGCAGTAGAGAATTGTCATTACCACACATCCCTACTTGCTCTCTACCGAATGGCCAGAATATTGTATGGTCCGACTTTTTCCTCTACTTCGATAACCGCAGATGTTCCAATCATCCGCACGAATCCCGTCCTCCTTCTTCCCAGTGACTCAAAAACACTTCAGGATATTGCACACGAGTTTATGCGATCAATTCCATATCATTTGTTGGAACCACACAGGCATGGAGGGTACTTTTTCTTGATGTTTCCGCTACGGAGTGCCTTTGAGGTCTTTAGAGAGGGTTCCCTGGAGTGGCGTTATTGCGTGAAGCTTTTTAATGAAATGGCAGAAAAGGGGGGGTTTCTGCTTGCTCGAAGATTGATGCCATCTGGCCTTCGGGGAAGATTGATGTCAGATGAAGCAATCAACACTTGAAGATTTCAATGGTTGTTCAAAGATCGACTCCTATATTGACATCAGACAACGCTTGCAAGAACTCAGAAACGACACAAGACTACGCGCTTCTCCATGAAAAGGGCCATTGGGGAACTTTGATGGAATGTCGAATCGGCTGGCATGTACCATAATAGTCCAGGCTAACTTTTAAACAAGAGCACGGGCCCTGAAAGATCGCACACCTATACTATATACACGAGAAGAACAAGATTTTCTATATTTCAGATCCTGTTCTATCTTCACTCCCAGTATCACACACTCATAATTCAAATTGAATTCGCTTGAGACTTTGTCTAAGCCACTCTCTGGGCGTTGCTTTGGGGCAAAGGCACAAGGGGTTAACAATATTTATTGGAAGTACCTATATACAAGTCATTCGTTAGATGTTAGACGAGCAAGTGCGGATGTTTTGTTCTGACCATGAAAACTGTTCAAATGAAATTGATTTCAACAAAATCCCTCTTACTTTCATTCATCGCTTCTCGTGCTTCGATGAAACCTCTCCAGCAATTACCATGGTAACTGTTGAACATGATTTATCTTCGCAACCAACTTTGAATATAACAATAATTTACAGGAAAGCTAAGCGTCCCTCACTTTTGACCCCACATCTGATCCAGAACTCTTCTGTGGATAGTAGTACCAATGTTCGGCATTTGGAATTCCTTTCTATTCCAGACGCTGGCATATTTCACTCTATTTGAAAAGAAGGCCGGAATGTTCCACTCTGGAATGGAATCGTGGAATCGTAATACAGATGCCGAAAGTTGGTGGGTACAAACCCATCTCATATTCCAAACAGTCTCTCCGAACATATACATGAAAGGTAGTGGAGTTTTTCAATCCGTGACTACATGTATCAAATTTTCTGTTATATTTCCTGTCTTATGATCACAAGCCCCACCGATGAAAATCATCTGGATTTGACAACTGCTTCGGTCACGCAAACATATTCATAGATTCATCTAACCTTACTACAAGGATCGCGATCGAGAGTCAAATGTGTTTTGAAGTTTTAACGATATATGTGCACATGGACCGAGCAGAGCCAAAACATCGTTATGTATCTGAAATTCCGTAGATTAATTTTCCCTACTTATATTACGCGGCTCAAGCCCCAACTATCACCAGACATACATATATACCCATGCATCGATCATTCACAATCTATGGAAATTTCAAACTCCCGTACTCGCTTTCAGATCAGCCTAGACTCCCATGCTCTTCGCCTCGTCAATACAAAACCCAACCCTCGCTTAACGGAACATATATTGTGCCCTTACAAAATGATGTGAGACAATCACATCAAACGAAAGTCCCCAGAAAACAAGTCGAGAACCCCAAAAGATTACCTCACACCCCATGATACACCTCTTTCCATAAACTGCATCTGCCTCGCTATTTCCCAATTTTGCACACCCGATATACCCGAGATACCTCTTGTTTACTGAGCGCCAAACTTCCACCTATCACCCTCCCCGCCTCCAGGTTCCAACCATACGAGCCTATTAACCTACCTACCAACCACCTCACACTATGAACCAACCATCTCAATACGTTCCGTCGTACTTTAAAGACGCACCAAAAGGAAACATGAAACACCCCACTCTTCCTAACTCCGAAACCCACTCCAAGAATAATACCCCTCCATACATAACCTTAAGATCAGCCTATTATTCCGAAGCGAAAGGCATGTCTGCAGCAGCACTACATGTACCTACCCTACCTCCCTACCCCAACCCACCCTCGCCGCAGTTGCGCATGAATGAGACGCTAGAAACCCGTTTCCCCGCTGTGCCCCACCGACGACAGATGCAAGCAATCTATCCGCAACACCATAACCCAAAAGCCCATTCTTATCTCAACCTCGATGTAGAATTTCGACGTGGATACTGGATGATTGGTTCGCTTGGGTTCATCCTCGTTTCTTATCTGATGATCATGCATCTCGTTTAGTATTTTACCTTTCTACACATCTAGACCTTTTTATTTTCGCGAAAATAAAAATAAAAATAAACCACATCTTCTCGTCTAGTCTTGTCTTTGAGGTATTTAACGTATACACCTGACGAAACAACTACTCATTTTCTTATCTATGGATATTTAATTCCCGCTAGTCTGTATCGCCACGCGATTAAAGTATCCATATTCTCTTAGCCTTGTCATTTTTGAGATCATCTTCGCAAGCTATTCTACATACTCGTAACACCTCTAACTCTGTACACCCCTACCGACACCCTCACGATATACTTTCAGCTCACAACTTCAAAGCCCTTTGACTTTCACTACCGAAATCGTACACACATGCATCCACCTCCCTTTTCAGTTCCACTTTACACTTGCTCACCCGCCACTCTACCTCATCGTCGCCTCTTCTTCCCCGCATACCACATTCTCAAATCCAAAGTCTCTTGCCCTAACCCGGTCTGATCTACATGCACATGTCCTCTTCTGACTTATCACAAGTCACACTTTATTCATCCATACACTTCTACATTCGCGTACCCCTACCGCGACTTGCCCCGTCGTTCATGCATCTAGTCTTAGGCGTCTGTACTGTACACGCATGTACCCCATCTTTTCCGTCTCGTCTCCCGTGTTGATATTATCACGTAGGCATACAGACTACACGCGTTCGAAGACGTACATGCATACATGCATACATGCGTACACGATACACTTGACATCTCATTCGGCACACACCTAAACCAAACAACTACATTCATCACCGGTACTGCACAGTACATGTACCAAATTACTCATACACCTCTCACGCAGCATCCCCCGTCTGCATCTCGTATTGCAAAACTAAACCCAAGACCACCTACAGTACATATCACAGCTACACTCATCTCCATCACACCCCCAAAACACTCCCATGTACACACTACCACCTCCCCCATTCTTCCCCGGTGCCGTATGACAAAACCAACCCCCCTTTTCAAAAACACCCAAAAACTCAAATCATATTATTCCTCAACGCTATCTCAAAACCGCATCAATACCCCGTCATCCTCCCATACACCCCATACAACCTCCCCCATTCTTCACCCTACCCCGGTACAAACAGGCGACAACCTTATACCCAACCCCCACCATACGTAAAGACACAAAACAATACATACACCCCCGCCCGAAAATGACATCATGCCCGTATAGAATACATACTTCCATGTACCCACACATACATACATACATCCACGGTCTACACCTACAGTGACCAACGTCGTATTGCTCACCTAGCCCCCAAAACATACACCGTACACCAATACGCCGTACACCTACATATGCTATACCGGCGGAGGTGCATATTTGTATCTGTCTGTCTACGCCACTACTACACCTCATTGGTACCCTACCTGCCTTACAGTATTGTCGTTACGCCTACTTCCCAAGTTCCCAAGAGTCAATTCCCAAGTCCCAGAGTTCCCAAGTTCTTACATCCAATCCCCTCTCATCCTTACCATACCCTCTCAAGCCCACCTCCAGGCTCTACAATAACCCACGTATTCATAGCGGAAGCAGAGACACCAAAGAACCACCATTCCATCGTAGGGGTGTTAGAAGTTCGGGTGGTACAGTAGCACCAGGTAGTAAATACAGTACACCCCTTCCTGTGTGATCCTATAGGCTATAGCAGCAGGGTTTTAGCGTGTCTACTAGGTCCTTTATGAATTCTTTTTATATATATAAATGATTATTTTTCACTGCCTGTAGTTTTATCACTTGAACTAAAATAGAAACATGACTTCTAACACCGCACCGTATAGCCTGATCTAGACCTACAGTACCAATTCCACACTCAGACTCACACTTACCACAAACCAAAAAACCCTCCCACTCCCAATCCTATAAACAAGACACAGCCCATGTATGTAGCATTTCAATCTTTACCACTAAGTATCTGACTTGATGTGAAATTCCTGTTGAGTGAAGGTTATATAGAATTTGTATTCTAATTTTGATTACTCACTTACTCACCCCCCTCCCTCCCTCACTTCCACCAACTCACAACACACCATGAACACCCACCAACTCAACTCACATCCCATCAAAACATCCAAGAAAAACACTTCACATTAAAAATTAAAGTTCAAGATTAAAGTTAAGGTTCCAACCTTCCATACCTCACCCTCACCCCCTCAACTCCTCAACTCCCCCTTTCCCCAAACCCTAATCCAAGCAAATCCCCAAATAACAACCAAATAACAATAACAACAAAATCCCAAATAAAAACCCAGAAACGGACAAGTCGGGGGTATAAACGATATTTCGCAATCCAATAATCCAATCAACAAATCAAAAAGCCAAAATCCAAAAACATCACACACAAAGAAACACGAAATGAAAAAACCAAACATAGAAGCAGAAGCAATAGCAAGTAAAAAAAGTAAAAAAAGTAAAGAGAATAAGGTATATCCATCCCCACCCAGTTGAACTAAAGCCTCACTCCCACCATTCATCCATCCACATCCACATCCACATCAACCCTCAACCCTCCAAACTCAAAACCCTGAACCCTCAACCCCTCAACCCCTCAAAACCCAAAACGAAAAATCACCACTCTACAAACACCACCCAACAAAACCCATCCCCAAAACTCCCCCCATCAACCAACCAGTAAAACCCCCCCCCAAACACCCACAAAAAAAATGCTACCCCCTACCTACGCGCCTTTCTTTTCCTTTCTAAATTCTAAAAATGTATCCGCTCCCTAAATAAATGCTACAATACAATACAATACACCAAAAAACTACAAAGCCGAAGATAACAAAATATGAAAACACCAAAGACAAAAAACGAAAAAGAACCAAAAAAAAAGAAGAAGAAGAAGAAGAAGAAGAACAAGTCTGCAAATGTGTGGAGATGAATTTGTTTCTTTNATTCCATCTCCCCTCCCTCAATCCCCCCATCAGAAAAACTTTCCCCATCATGTGCTCATTATCCCCAAGTGGAGGGTACTCAGTGCCCCAGATTAATCACCATGCAAATTGACTCATGCCGTCTGACCACAAAACAATAAAACAAGCGAAGGAGAGAAAAAAAAGAGATACCAAACACACACACGCTTTGCTTTGCACTTGTCGCATTCAAGGTAAATGCTTTTTCGTAAAAAGTCCCTTCACTATAGCTTTAGCAAAAAAAAACAAGGGCATCTTTCCCACCGATCGGTGATGCAACAATAAAAAAAATAGTCTCCGAATCAAGAAAAAATCCCCAAAAATTCATTATGAAATATGCACCATCACACACACCACACTCCTTGAAATGCTCATCTGAACCCCCATAGACTCCTAAACCCCATCTGCATATGCGGGAACCCCCGACCCACATACAAGACAAAACAAAACAAGAGATGGATATCTAAAACAGGCAGGTATTGATTGCGGGAAGGAAACAGGGAACAAGGAACGGAGAATTGATTAAGCCGAGGGTATAAGTGCTTGTTGAAGGAAACATGGGAATTGGTAGGCCGAAAGCAATAAGATGTTGACAGGGATCACGATGGTGGAAGAGGGTGTCGAGAAGGTTGTGATGTAGACCGACGAGGGCGTCATGGATGGCATTGGCGTGCCCACTGCCCACTGCACTGCCCAGACGGCCAGCCAGATGAGTATGGAGGATGTATCTCCAAAACGGGGCAATTGATCTGAAGGGTGCAGGAAAATACGACCAGTCAATCCAAGCTCGATGGAGGTTGTACGTCTGATAACGTCTTCTGGCGTTGGGCGTATTGCAGCGACGTCGACCAGGCTTGATGCTATCCACAGATGGTGGTGTAGTATGGGCTGCGCGTATGAGGGGATACGAGAAAAACTAGGGTTGGGAGCGCGGGGTGGCCTGTGTGGCGCATGACCAATGATTCGTGCAGGACACCCTCAAACGAACCCCCCCAGTGGCCCCCTCATGGTTCCTCAGCCAATCAGCCGACGGCATGCAAACATCATCGCGAGAGTGGCATCTGGTGACTCTGGTGTTGCTGCTGCTGCTGCTGTGAGAAACTTCGTGGAAGCCGGCTCTCTCCCCCGGTCACCGCAGTATCCGCAACGTTGCGATTGTAATTCATCGGTTGGCTCAATGCTTGATGGTGAGGGGGGCCAGAAGCACCAGCTCCGCCCGTAGTGTTCGCGGCGTTGTTTTCGAGATACGGCGACATATCCCATGAACCTCGACTGTTCTGCGGTGGGCCCAACTGTGGGTATTGCTGCTGCGAACTCTGCATGTGATGCGGCGCGCCCCCTTGCCAATGATTAGACGGCTCGTGGGGGTGGGTGGGCAGGCCCACGCGAAGATCAGGAGGACCACCCGTCAAGGACATCGTCTTCTGGCTTAGAGGCGAGAGCACTCGCGCGGGAATGTTTGCCGCATAGCCCGTTGAACTTGTCGACCCTGAGATCGATCGTGGTGAGAGAGCCCCATGATGATCTCCAACGTAGGAGATGCCGGCAGATGATCCTTCAGGAGCATAACCGCTCGAACTAGCAGGCGGGAGGGTCGAAGCCGGACTGGCAGACTGACTCTCAATTAGCAAAACTTTCACGGCAAACTGTAAAACATTCAGGTACTCACATATTTACCGACGATCTTCTTGAGGGCCGACGCTAGATCTTTCCAGTGAAACACTTTGACGTCTTTCTCAATGTTGCGAGGCTTGGGGGTTGGGAATTTCATGATGACTTGGAAGAACTTTTCACTCTCGGCCTTTCCCTTAGACACCGTCAGGGGACGAAATCCTTCTAGATTCCTTCGGATCCGATTCTTCTCCTCAACCGGAAAACGTACTGCGATTAACTGCTCCAGGAGGTAGATGGTGTCCACGCTGGTCACAAAATATTCATTTCTCTCTTCCCAGAAGATACAACTAATGCAAATACTGGATGGGTTTCGATCTTCAGGGGTCACAGGTTGAAATGTAGTGGTGATTGTGCTCCCTGACTGTGACCTTCGGAACACTACCAGTCTTCTTTTTGCGTTCTTTTCTTCTTCTGACCATAGATCTCGCATGGAAGTGAGTTCACCGTTGATTTCAAGCTTCGCCTTATTCGGGTAAATGTTGTACGCGTTAAAAGGTTGACCAGGATGTGACCCATGAGGTGTGGTTCCAGGACTGGGGGTGTTCTGCAGTGTTGATGTTCTAATCAGGGCTGGATTTGCCGATGAAGCGGGTGACGGAAGCGCTGACAAGGATGGGCGATTCATCCCTCCATGACTTCTCCCCATGGAAGATCCGTAAGGACCATTATTCCAAGTTCCGACTTGTGGCGAGGGGGCTTTGTGGGTTGGGGGGGAGGCATTTGAGGAATTTGAATAACCATATCCCAGATGTCTTGATGATGGTTGCGAATGAAACCCGGGTATTGCTCGCTGGTATTGCGGGACAATATTGCTGTAGGAATGACTTGTTGGTAAATATGACGAGTATGACGAACTTCCATCACCAGCTTGGCTGTAGCCATAGCCTCCTCCATACTCTTCTTTAGGTCGCAAGAGTTGTGATGCAGACCTCTTCACGGGGCTCAGCATCAAATTCGGGGAGTCGACGGATACCTTTCTTTTCCTGGAAAGGTCGTGACCCTCATTTGCACTTTGTGTAGAGCTGATATAGGTAAAACTGCCAACGCTGGTTTTGGCCATCACATCTCCGTCCCCACTCTCCATGAGCATCTCAATGGGTACCTGCGGGACATCCCAGTTCGTTTCCGCAAAATCCGGCACATTGGCCGAAAGTGTATACTGGCAAACCCCACCCTGCTGGTTAGACTTCGAGATCGATGCCTGACATTTGTATTGACCAAAGTTCAGAAAAAATACCGGCGTAATGCTTGTCAGCAGCTCGTAAAGAGTAGTGATGTAAACATATATTCTTGTATCTCCGGAACCTCTCGTGGGCGAGAAGGAAGTTACCTCGAGATTTGGCGTAGAGCCGACATTCAAGAAGGGTCCCGATTGATCATCATAAGGTGCCCGACTATGTGAAGATGGAAATGTTATTGGTGTCACTTGGGCGGGGTTGGGAAATCCGGGCGTTGAGGCTGGAGACGGACCAGGCTGAGATCCGTAGGAAGGCGCTGCATATGGAAACGAACCTTCAGGATAAGTTCGCGACGCATCATAGCCTACCTTGGACATCAGTAACCTTTGGATCACTGACCAACGATTGGAATCGAGAATCCACTTACCATGAAGTTGAGGAGGTTTCCCGTAGGCAGACATAGGGAAACGATCCTTTGGGGAGTGTACCCTAGCCACAAGGGCTCCCTCGTACCCTTCTTCGTGAAATGCTGCACTCTCGGGCGAGGGATATGACTCGTCTACAATAATGGGCGTATGGGACGAGAAAT
This sequence comes from Hymenoscyphus fraxineus, assembly GCA_900184765.1. Lineage (NCBI taxonomy): Eukaryota > Fungi > Ascomycota > Leotiomycetes > Helotiales > Helotiaceae > Hymenoscyphus > Hymenoscyphus fraxineus. Next base: position 969,002 of record LT855415.1, on the reverse strand, counting down.
GTTCAGGCTGCAGCAGGTGAGTCAGTAAAGGACGCGCGGGAAGCCGTAGGCAACAACCAATTTTAGGGACGAGAGGCAACTTACCCCAAGCGAACCGTAATTTGAGTATGCCAGTTTGGCGGTTGCAATTAGACCGGAGGGGAAATAACGAGCGATGACCACCAAACAGATCGTAAGTATGCGAGACTGTCGTAGACTTCCAACGGAAAGACAACTTCTCGAATGCTTCTATCTCACAACTCCCAGGGTGAGAGAGACTAGACAATCGTGTCGGGTAGTGTCGTTTTGCGTGAGACCTCGATCAAGTAAAAGGCAAGTGCAAAACTGTATGCCCAGTTGCTCTGTCGGATGTTTTATTAGAGTTTGAATGGCTTGGACTAACGATGGTTGCTGGGAAGTTAAATAGGAGCGTTTGGATTGAATGCTTCAGTTGCTGGACTTCTGTTGGACGTCTCGTTGCCGGATATACTAAGTTAGAACCAAGAAGACGTGAACGGGCAAGGATCGAGTCTCGGATGTATGAAACTGGAGAATAAAGTATTGAAAGTATTGGTGCTGAGTGAGTGGGACGGGTCAGCCAGCTGGTCGATAATACTAGAATGATAAAGAGGGAACTGGATCGATGGAGGCCCGAGTGGGATTTGAAAAGCTGTACTTACAGAACAAGACAAAGACTTGAAGCTGTTGACGTTCGACTTGAGTTGGCNATGTCGTCACGGTCATGCTTGCAAGTGCCGGTGACTTTCCAAACGAGATACTGGGGGTGTAGAAAAGGTGGTGTAAACAGGCAAGCATATGTACACATGCGAAGTTGAAGTTGGAGACGAGGCGTGGGTGTGCTTCTGGCGCGAGATGTTGTGCACAGATGACTTGATGCAGGGATGCAAGGGGGGGTGGTTGAAGAATTGGGTGTAAGAGGAGCTAAGAGAAGCTAAGGGGAGCTAGCAAGAGCACTCACATTTAGAGGGGTGTAGGGAGGGAGTGGGGTCAAAGTGCCGTGCAGCCCAGCCCGGTGCAGCTCTTTTTCTCTTTTCTGTAGTGGAGCAAACGCGCAGGACACGCCTTGATTGAGTCCTCTAGAAGCTGGAGCCAAGTCCGGGCAGACTCTCCACCTCACCTTACTCCACGACCGTGGCCGCGTGCAAAGCGGCTGGTGGTTGGATGGGGGATTCGAGTGAACTGAAAGAGGCCACCACAAGCGAATGGGTTGTTTTAGCGTAGCGGCACGGAAGTGTCAATAATAGAGCAACGCCAGCTCCCAGGACTGTCAAACTTCGGCTTCTGTGTAAACGTCAACGTTTTCTCGTTTCGTTTCTGGCTGCTTCGTTTTCTAGGTCGAGCCAGGTTGGAATTGAAGGATACACGAGAACCTCCGAGAATATGATATCTGGTGAAATCTGGTGAAATCTGCTGAAATCGCCGCGAGTGGGTGTGTCTAGGAATCCGGAGTAAGTCGCAATAATGGCGCCCAAAGAGGAAGAAACACGGTCGATCAGATCTGGGTGGGGGACCGGTGTGGCTGCAAGATGGAGGGAAAAAGAGAGAGGGAGAGGGAGAGAGCGCAAGAGAGAGCAAAAGAGAGAGAGAGAAGGTCCTCGGAAGTGCTCTGGTCTAGGTGTCTATTATTCCACTTCCTCCCACACTCGAATGTCCTTGTCCCGGGCGTGTCGAGGTCCAAGTCCCGGTTCTCCAAGTTCCAATGCCAAACAGAGGCGGCCAGATTTCCCTTTCATGCGGTGAGTGGGTGCAGGTTTCGAGAAGATGGCGTCGCGGATATGAATATGGAAAGACCGCAAGGAGGCTGCCGATCTAGCAGATCATACCAATCAGTATCATATAGGGACTCCCTGTGAGGCCCAAGACCGATGAGATTGCCGGAGCAGAAGAAAAGAAAGAAGCTCTTCTGGAAAATGACGAGACGGAAGTGCCAGTGGTGCCAGTGGTCCCAGAGACAGCCAAGGAGGTTGATCTGATCAGGACCCGGCTAGGTTGGTCCTGGGAGAGGAGGTCAAGCTAGTACGCAGGTAGAAGTCGCAACGAGAAGCAGCTCTTGATACCCTTAAAATACAGCGCGGTGAGCAAGGCGAAGAAGCATTGTGGTGTTGTCCCGGCTTTAGATTTGCTTGGTCCCGTCTACGGTGCGTCGGGAATGGCCCGTATGCCGCAGAAGACGGAGTATGGTAGAGTTATTCGTAGTGCCGCTCGAGGCTTGGAATGGAGGGAAGGCGCCTTCGGGGGGTCTGGGCCTGTGCCTGCCGAGTAGAGCTAGCCGGAAAGCTAGAGCTAGAGCTAGAGGCTAGAGAACTAGTTGGGATTATGACAGCTGGTGTGTTGATGTGATTGTTGATGGGATGGGGTTCTGGTCGGGAGCGGCGTCGGATTGGAAAACTGGTGGTTGCGATTACCTCAATACTCACAACTCACAGCACGTTGGTGGGATGAGGGCATCCAAGGAGAGGTATCTCTTTTCCTGTCCAGGGCAGACCTCGAGCAAGTGTGTTCACGCCACCGCTCCTGCTTAAGGGGAGAGCGTGAGGCGAGGGCGAAGCACAGCTGTGAACGACAGAAACTACAGCCCAGATACTCGGTACAGTTCCTACGTACGTTGCTCTCGAAAACACCGCAAGCTGGACACACGATCGAGAACCACCTTTTTGCAGAACGCTGAGGTGGAGGTCACGAAGGGGTCACGGGCGAGGGGGAATCTTCAGTCATGGCAGGCAGCTGGAGGCCATAGCCGCAGGCAAAAATACCTACCAAATACAGAATCCCTCCTACGTACAGGCTATACGGAGCAGGTACCAGGCCAAGCAGATGGGGCAATTCCGACGGCGACATCGTTTCTCGCTCGCGAGAGGATATCCCAAGATAACCAGGTTTGCACGCCTGCCCCCCGTACGGAGTATGCTCTGTAACCACTGGCCTTGCGCTGTACGGAGTACATCGTGGGAGTACTGCATGGTACGCCCCATGCTGAGTTACCAGCGACGCCATCCCGACCAGTCGTGCTCCCCCAGGTGAAATCGAGGTCAAGCCTCTGTATTGATGAGTGGCTTTGGTTGTGGCAATGTTTACTGGCGATGAGTGGAGGACAGCTTAGCGGGGCGGGTGTCGCGGGAGAAGCGAGTTGTCGTCAAAAAATGCATATGCTGTTCATCTGCGCTTCTGCGCTCTGACAGACCGGGCAGGCATCATGCCAGCATCATGCCAACAGGGGACGCGGGCGGGGCCTCTCGTACAGTGCTTCTACGAAGTATCCAAGTACTCCGTACATAAAAGTAAAAGCGGCCGTCGGTCGCTCTCATTGATTACCTAAATTTCCGGTACGAGGATTTGGGCTTCCACTACTCCGTACTGCCCTCGAATTCTCCTGAGGTGGGCTTCATCATCCAAAGCAATGCTTTGAGGTGTTAACCAATTCCATGCCCAAAATGCATCCCTTGGATCAATAAACAGAACAACGGGCGCTATGTTCGGCAGCTACAGCTTCGACACGAGCAGAACGAAGGGCCGGGGACGGGATACGGCACTGCGAGGACCAAAATAGAAGTCAAGTGCCTTTAACTCCTTCGTTCTGGTCTGGGTTGGGCTGGAAGTGGCCCTGAATGGCTCTGTTCGCTCACATCCCCACCGCCTCCGAGCTAAACATACGAAGTAAGCCAAAGCTGCTTGAGAGGAAGCTAACTTTGGAGGGGAAAGCTTGACAGTAACCAATCTGGCTCTGCACCGACATCTAATCTCTGCTGACACTGGACCCCTCGTCCCTCCAGAGATTGACTCTGGGCCTCTGGCACTGGCACTGGCTCTGACTAAACATGGGAGGAATCTGTCATCCCGCCTGTCACCTGCCTGCCAAACACCAACTCCTGCGAACATCCTGTGCAGATGCTGAATCCAATGCAAACTCATCCTCTTGTTCTTCCTCTCCGGACGAACCGAACCGTACCGACCGCCTGGGCCCGTACTCATGCTGATGCTCATGCTAATGGATATCTGCTTGTGCATACGTGTACGGTAAGCACATCTCAGGAAACCCCTCCTCACCAAATACCGAGGGGTTCCCGTAAGTACCTCCGTACCTTTGCCTGCCTATAACGAGCGCCTCTTAAGCCTCCAGCTCAGGCATCACCATGGCATGGCATGGCATGGCGGCAGCGATTGAGATAGATGTGCATGCATTCTGCACCTGCACGGCAATCCGATGAGATTGCTGCTCTCGTCGATTGGGACCAACGCCTCAACGGATTTTCCTGGTGAAGGGACAGCGGGGTTGATAGGGCCCCTTAATACTTCTACTTTCTACGAAGTAGTCGTATCGACGATGAAACTTTGAGCTTGAGTTTGAATTGGAGCTGTGAGCACTTGCACTCCCACTCCCGGTGAGCAGCCGCATCTTTGGCTAGAGGGACGCCGGCAATTGAACCAGCCTTTCCATCAATCCGGCCAAGATGAGCCATCGTCCAATTGTTTTCAGATCGTCTCCGCGCTTGCAGAGTTTCTGTGCGACCATCAAACGGTTTCGCAGATAGTTTGATTTAGTTCGGAGGATACTCCAGTACCGTAGCTTAGACTGCTTAGGACTGTATACAAGATACTACCGGTATAGTACCGAGGGCAGTGCCAGACCCAGACCGCCAGAAAAGTTGAGGATCTTCCACCTCGAAACATGTCCCTCAATGCTGAGCCTGAACGAAAATGGAAACGGCAATGGCAATCACAAAAGCGACCAAACAGCTGCAGCCTGCAGCCTCCTTCCACTGCATGCCTCTCTATCCACACATCATGGTCTGTGGGGAAATTGCTTATATTCCAACTGGGAACTTCGCTGAAACTCGACTCGGCTCTGCCCGATCGTAGACTCCGCAACACCATACCACAGAAGAGGAAACTCGGTTATATAATCATCATAATACGGACAGGTTGATTGCGATTGACTCGGTCGTAGATCAGCCCAAATGTCCCAAAGAAGTCGCCAGCTGGCTTGTTACTGCCAATATTGGCCATTTTTCGGGCGCCCTCGTTGATAGCGCCAATCATAGATTCATCACCGAAGACCCGCATCTCAGATTTATGATCGACGCCTGGATGAGCTCAGCGGGAGACACCACATTCTTGCCCAGGACAGGACAGGGCAAGCCCTGGGCCGTTCTGTACGCCACCTGCTCACCCTAGTCAGTAGGGATTGCAGGCGTGTTGGGCGCAGCGCAGTTGCACCACTGAACTGGCGATGTGAGCTTTTTTCCCCACGATACCTTCGTACAAGCTGTACTTTGTATCTCCTCCACCGTCCCTCGTCCCACAGCACCACGAGTGAAGAACCGATACCAAGTCTTCCAGAACCGCCGCTCTTGCTGTTGTGTCCTGCTGAGGGTGCAACACTCATCTTGCATTGCGCGATCCCGCGTCGGTGAGTGTCACCAGAGCCAACGGGGAAGAGAAGGTACACAACCTATCCGCAGTGCGGCAAACATATCTCGTCATTGGAAGCACATCACTCCACTGGGCACATTCTCGTCATGTGCGCTATGAATAGCATGAATAGCCATCCAAGAAGGCGCAAGAGGTCCAGCCAGCCAGCCAGCCGTGAAAAGTTGAGTCCATTGGTCGAGCAAAAACGACGAACAGAGGGCAGAGAGCACCCATATCCTCCATCCCCCAGTGCCCGCCTATCACCGAGTTTGACTGAACATGAGTTGAGATGAGAACGTCCCATGGAAACGCTCGTGGCTGTGTGTTTGATTCCCCGCCGTATTTCGTTCGCACCAGATCCTATCGCCAGCTGAAATTTTCATGCATGGGTATGTGGTCGGTGAAGTTGGCGATCCGGAACGAGACGAAGAGGAAAGTATCAAAGGCGAACAACGACTGGCCAAAGCGGCATTGAAGCCGCAACATGAATTAAGTTGCAGATCGGGAGATCATAATGCAGGGACAAACCATTCAACCAGGTTTATTTCTTTGAATTCACCGACTATTTCTGACCCTTCTCGGACCTTTTGCATCTTCTCTTGTCAATCAATCACTTTCGTTCCAGTTTGAGTCCTGAAGCCTGGTAGCAAAGGCTTCTACTTTCAAGAGCCGGACGGAGCTTCTGACAAAAATCCCCGCCCTATGCGGGCAGAAAACTATGCGTCAACATTGGATGTACTTTTGGCGTAGAGGGCAGGGCCTGGGCTTTTGCTTGACAGGTGTCAATTGAGCCTCTAGCGCCTCTTTCAATTTGGCATACGCCATTCTCGAATGGTAAACCACTCCTCGAGCCCGCAATACCATCGTGCTACTTCAGATGCAAGGTCCCATTCCCATCATCCTTCTCGAATCCGAGTCTTGTAATTATCACGGAGATCACTTGAGCACAACAGGACCGATCATCGGGATCTCTCTCCCCCCGTTTTGTTTGGTAACACTTTCCCACCGTTGATGAAGGACATTAAGGACATTCTTGAATCGCATCGCACAATACGAAAGGGTCGCGACGACGTTTCTTGGCCCCCCATGTTGACAACAGATGATTTCTTAATCAGAACATGCGGCGGCGCTCGGTCTCTCGACACCCAAATCCCAAGTACCCACTCCCTTCTTATCCATCATGCCGCTTTTCTCTTCCCCCCAACGAACAACGAACTTCTTCGGCAACTTGCATGTTTGGCTTCGTACAATTTCGGCATCACCCGGGGACCGCCTATCACCTCTCCTTCCAGGTTCCGGCAAATTGAGAGTTCGTGCCAACATGACTCTCTACTCCTTCGAAGGTTCACGCAGCATGTTGTTCTGTTTGATCTCCTGCCCAACCCTCCCAATCTTTTCAACCACGGCTTCGGAATATTTCCCCACTGATTCTGTCACATTTTCTTTTTTGGATTTTTTTTGGATCTCGGTACCTGAAATCCGGAGAAAGAGAACCAGCCCCAAAATGAAATGTGACGCTGCGGCAACTCAAAATGCGAAATCAACGCAAAATATGCATGTCATCCCAAACACGCGGTCTTTCCTCCCTTGATGGGGTCGTTTTTTGTGATCGGATGCAGAGGCTGTAGAACATCCGAATCTGGTCTTTTTTTATCATGCCTTGCATCCCCTTCCCAATGCCTTCCACTAACCAGCCAGCCAAAAAGATTTTGTCGCGAACATGCGGCTGAGTTTCTTTCTTTGTACTAATGAAAGATGAAAGGGCTTTCGATCGTTCCATCCCTTTTCGGACGCGATTTTTTTCTTCTTCTTTACCGTGGTGTTGGGTGTCTTGGTTGACCACGCGATTTTTTACGAGACGATGAATCTTTTTTTTCCCAATTCTTCTTTTTTTCCCAATTCTTCATTCCTTTTCCTTTTTGTTCTTGTGATATAGGTTATACGATACAATGTAATGCAATCTAACGCCTTCCTGGGTTTTCTCCTGACCCTAGATGGATGGAGGAAATATCGCATAATCCGGTACTTTTATGTATGTATATTATACAAAGCTAGCCAGTGCCCTGTGGCCAGCCACCTTCTTACGACTCTGCTCTTCCCGATCGTTAATACGCCTTCTATTGTTTTTCTAAGGTGATGCACGCTATTGAATTATTTTCTTAACTAATTCTTCTTTTTTCTCTCTTCTTTTTCTTTTCTTCTTATTCGAATTCAAAAGGGGGTGTCTTGTATGATATATCACCTACCTATCGATATGATGATAATATAAGAAAGAAAGTACAGTACCTAGAAATCATCACACGCCGTACTATACCGTAATGAACTAGCTAGAAAGGAGTATAGAAAGGGAGGATGGAAAAAGTAAAAATCAATGTAAAGAAATCTATCGAAGAGATTATGTATAAATGTATTGTTTCTTTCTGATAAGTAGGTACGGCGCTAGTTTATTTGCTATGGTGTATTTGGTATTTGAATGAGGGGGTTGTTAGGAAGTAGATTGGTAGGTGGGGAGGTTAGTAGGTATGGGTATTTTTGAGCTTCTTTAGCTATAGTTATACTACTATACTGTACTATACTCCTTTCTTTTTAGAGGGTAGATGGTTTGTTTTTTCTTTTGTTTCTGTTTTATATTATTCTCTTATTCTTTTTTGAAATGGAGGGAGTACTGGTTTCTAAGTAACAGTAAGTTTAAGTTAGACTACTTACTTACTTACTATGCTCGGGGGAAGGGATATGTTTTTTTCTTCTTTTGTTTCTTGTGTTTGTAAGTTTAAGGGAATGAAAATGAAAAAAAAATGAAGGATGGAATATACAAATTAAGGATTTAAGTAAGTGTCGTTATACGAATACTGAGTGAATACTCGGTATGAGTTATAGCACGTGCAAGCCCCGCAGCCTAGCTACGCTAGCGCCTTGGCACTGCTATATAATAGCGGACACCTACAGACCTTTACTCGGTGTGCACATTTCAATAGTCGAATACGATACTATTCCATTTGCATCAACACTTTGTCTGGACTCTCTATTAGAGTCAAACCAACAGTAAGTAAATAAGCACGTTATACTAGAAGAATACCTCGTCTCCCTCCAGCTTGCTTTTGAACACGAAAACGAAGGCCTTTTTTATAGTATGTATATAATATATACTATTCTCAACCCTTTCCTTTCCTTTCTCCCTAAGCACGTGGTCCCGTCGCTTTATAGTCCCTGGGGTTTACGAGATGAGATATTTTACTTTACTTTGGGGGAGAGATTGAAGTATAAAGCTTTTGGGAGGGCGGGTAGGGAGAGATTAAAGCCTAATGCTTTATTGAGAGAGGGGATAGGGGGATGGGGAGATGGGGAGATGGTTTTACTGGTATGGATAAACTTCCGAAGTAAGAAATTGGAATTCGGACGATTTTAGGTTTCAGGTTAGGGGGTTTTGTATGTACTGGATAGATGGGTGGACAGGAGGTTCGTCTTTTGCGCGGAATAGTGCATCTCTTAGTTCGCAGGAGAGAGGGGGGCCGGAAGGAATTTGCGAGATGTTTAGTGTTGGATTAGGTTTTTGAGGGGTTGTTTATTCTTGGGTGTAAATGTGGGATTAAGACGCTTTAGACTTTGGGACAGGGAGTTTTATCAGGATGAGATAAAGGGGATTCTTTCTATCTTCTCGCGCCTTTTCATCTATTGGTCTGTGGTAGGGTTATGAACATGATCTTGTAGCCTACTTAATTTTTTCGTTACGTTTGATTTTCATCAGATTTTTAGGGGGTACTGCTTGTGGGGCTTCCGTTGGTTGGTCATTGCTGGGAAAGTCGTAGCTTGCATTTTTGACTAGGTGGAAATGGATAGTACGGGTATGTGTAGCGGATTTAAGATGGTGATAGAGAATTTGTAAAGGTCACTTCTACCATTTTGTGATTTGGTTTGTGTATGGGTGTTCAAGATGGCTTAGATTACATTACTTGATTTGGAATTATGTTGTGGAAGTTGAGAGGAGTTGTGAAGGTCACTCCTACCATTTTGTGTTTTGGTGAGTGTATGGGTGTTTCAGGTGGCTTATATTACATTAATTGATTGGGAGTTAGGTCATAGAAGTTGAGAGGAGTGGTAATGGTTGTGTATTTGGTTTGAATTGGTAGCTTGGTTGAGGAGAGAGTGTCTACGAGTGGTATATTTTGTGGTGGTTTCGAATTATTGAGATGGAGGCTATGTACTGTGTATAATGAAAAGTTTCCCAATCCATATACGCTCCGAAATTTCCTGGACTAAATACGTGGATGTATTTCTGTAATATTATTGCCTAACTTCACTCAGATTACTGTTGTGTATTAAGCGAGGGTTGCTTTGAGAATGTCTGATGAGCGGAGTTTTAGGCGGATGCCTCACAGACATTAGGTATCTATGAAAGAGCAGTATTTTAGGAAGGTGAATCCTTCATGGGACGCTTTCACGGCCTCTTTGTTTGTTTCAATCTTTCCATTATCCTTGATATATTAAGACAACTTCAAGATATTTGTGGAAATCACCTCATATCTGAGAATATTACTACAGGACTTTTCTGAATTAGCTCTATCTCAACCCTCTCAGAAGTCTACGAAGATGCGAATGAGGCTTCAAAGTGTTTTATACCTGAATGAATTAAGCCAAATAGTTCCTTCTAACCTCTAATATTTTGGTGCTATTTACTTACCCCACTTTTCTAGCCAAACAGGCTTAGATAACCATGCGGTTAGAAAACGGTCACGGTGAATAACATACACATGAACCCCGCATTTATAATACACCAGTATCACAGTCACACAAATAAGAACTATCACAAATTTGAAAGAGGAGGGGGACGGGGGTCAAATCCCAGCCTTTACATCTTTTCAACATTTCCTCGCTAACAACAAAATGAGCATCTGCAACCTGCACCCCGCCTGCACACCAGGCTCCTTCAACTTCCCCGCAATCTCAGGAACTTCTCTTCTCGCAATAGAAGCCACACCCGTAACAAATTATTCCTCATCGGGCTGGTACCAAAACAACGGACCGATCACACTCTCAGGCCTCGAGTTCTGCAATGTAAGCCTTACTTACTCACACACAAACGCAAATGATCATGTCAGTGTCCAAGTATGGCTTCCATCCTCCGATTCCTGGAATGAACGTATGGTCGGGGGAGGCGGAGGTGGTGTAGGCGCAGGACTTTTCGATCAAGCGTACGTTGTTATGGCGGGAGCGGTGAATGAAGGATATGTTTCTATTGGAACTTCTGCGGGGGTTGCGAGGGATATCTATCAGTGGGCACTCAAGGAGGATGGAGATGTGAATTGGGATCTTCTGGAGAATTTGGGAAGTCGTTCGTTAGGCGAGTTGGCGGTCATTGGGAAAAGTGTTGTGCGCCAGTTTTATGGGAGGGAACCAAGGTATAGTTATTGGAATGGGTGTTCGCAGGGTGGAAGACAGGGATATGAACTTGCTCAGAGGTTTCCGGGTGCTTTTGATGGTATTGCTGCTTCTGCACCTGCTATAAATGTAAGTGGACTTTCTTGGAGTTTCTTTTTAGTCAGTTCTCGCATGTGTGATTTGATATTATCAAACCAGGGATGCGCTTCTAACATAGCTGTTCTTATGAAAAGAAATCTAATATCTCCCCAGTGGAATAGGGATTTAGTAGCTGGTCTCTGGGCACCCGTTTTCATGAACATGAATGGATATCCATACAATTGCGAGGTATCAGCAATCACCTCTGCAGCAATATCAGCATGCGATCCTCTCGACGGCGTGACCGATGGGGTAATCACAGACACTTCACTCTGCACCTTCGACCCTAGATCGCAAATTGGAAAGGAAGTAGATTGTCTCGCTGATTCTCGACTTCCAAAAGTGAAAATAACACCATCGGCAGCTGCTCTCATACAAGCAATCTGGGATGGAGCAAAACACCCAGATAACTCGAGCATGTTCCCGGGATATACCAAAGAAACTATGACAGGCGGCTCATTCGGTACAACTGGAACGACTTGTACTAATGGAACTTGTATTCCTTCAGGATATCCTCTATCGCGTGATTGGATTAGGCTGTTTCTTCTGCGAGATCCGGCGGCAAATTTGTGGAATGCCACTTGGGAAGAATGGGACAAGTGGTTCTATGAGAGCGTGCAAAGATATGGCAAGTTCATAGAAACCAATTCAACAGACCTTCGTGCTTTTGGACAATGTGGTGGGAAGTTACTGACTTTCCATGGAGGGGTTAGTTTATTCCTCTCTCGTGATAATCATGTGAGTTAACGTTTTCGCAGGCAGATCAACTCATCACCCCCAAAAATTCAGAAGCTTATTACGACGAGGTGACATCTGTAGATCCAGATATCCATGATTACTATCGTCTGTTTCTAGCGCCTGGTGTTCAGCATTGTAATGGCGGACCCGGTGCGTTTCCATATGATACTTTTAAGGCTTTGGTGAAATGGGTGGAAGAGGGTATTGCTCCGGAGACTTTGCCTGCCAGAAGTATTCCAAAGGGGAACGAGACTGTGTTTGAGAGGAAACTTTGTGCGTATCCAAAGAAGCAGTTTTATAATGGTGGTGATGTGAATTCTGCGGATAGTTTTGGGTGTAGATGAAGATTCGGGATTTGGCTAGATTAGCTACATGCGTATGGGTCAGGGGCTAGCTTAGGTGAAATAAGCAGAAGGATGCGGGAATAAGACTCCTATGCTGATGGCACATGTACTCATTTGGAATTAATGGCAAAATTCCTCACTGATGACTGGTGAGATATATGAGGAGCGCATTATCAAAGAAATAGGGGAAAGTCGATACAGAGTTCGGGTGAAGACGATAATTCATGTTTCCTCGGACTTTAAACAACTAAGCTATACCAACTGTTCCACATACTTAAAGAGACATACCCTCCAACCCTGTTTTGAGCTTGCTATACGCATCTCCCTTCTCTCTAGGACTTTGAAATAAAAACATTCCTTCTACAAAAGATTCTGGAAAGGTTTACCCTAAACTCCTCGCAACTTCATCATGAAGAACCGCAAGTCTCAACTACAATACAAAAACCAATTCCAGCACTACTACTGCCTCTCCCTTTCCAGCTGCAAAGCACTAATTCTCGTGAGAATGAAAGTGACGACATCACTGTAGTTATATTATCTTATTCACTAACACGTTACTTCTTGGGAGAACTTTTGCTCTGAAAGATATGAAAGTGAAACACCATATATAGTTAGGGGAAGGAACTATTATGCTTTTCATTGTAGATAAATGGGATTAATATCACAATCAACTGGAGGTGCCACATATTTGATACCTAACTAGATAACTAACACTAGTTATGGAGGGAGAAGTGAAAATATGGCGTTTCCTTAGCGAAGTGTCACAACAGGAGACCGCAAATCTCTCTCCATCAAACATCAGCCGTACAAAACAGCTCGGATCGTTTTTGCACGCCGGAAGGAATTACCTAGGAAATCTTAGCCCGCCCAATCTTTCGGATATTAAGGCCTTCTGTGCTAATTTATTTCTACCGCCTTGAGCTCTCAGCTTTCTATTGAAAGTGTTTCTAGAAGCGAAGTAAGCCAACAACTAGTGTAACCCAGCAACCATTCCAATAGCCCAACATACTTAAAATACATAATTACGAGTCTTCAACCCATGTGCTTGTCCAACACAAGTAACTTACACCTCAAAGACGCATGAAGTCCCAAGGAGGAACGAAGAACAGTTCTCTCGCCTTCCTCAAAAGGGACCCCCTTTCGATACTCGGCCCGATGCCAATCTTACCCTTTAACTAGAACATGATCGCGAGAACCAGGCCCCTTAGATAAAAGACACAAAGCTTTCTGCATCGATAGCGAATCGAGCAATCTAGATGGTTCGGATGACAGGTTCGTTTCGCCGTCTCAGAAAATTTAGACGAAAGAACCAATCACACGACAAGATCATGTTGAAACCTGCACCACAGGATTTACATTTCTGTCGCTTTGATGCACTTTCATTCATGACGATCCTTGTTTGGTGAAGCTTGATGACGGGATTTTCAGAAGCTGGGCAGCCCAAGTCAAACAAAAGAGCTGCAATCAACTCAAAGCAGCAATGAAGCCTTTCGGAGAAATTGCGACGTTCATCTCGTGTCATGTTCTTTGGACTAGTGATTTGAGTCGATGTCAGTCTGAGGTCCAAGTTCTAAAGCAAAGTTGGCTTCGAGGGTTCTGGTTGCTTCTTTCACCACTTCGATGGGTTGACCTCGAGCATAGCTGGATGGTAGTAAAGGCCCGAACTCCCTCCCATCTACCTTGAACTGACCTCGTAAATCCCCTGTTATACTGAGGACTGATAATACGTGGAGGGAAGGCATCATCTGGTTCGTTTGCAGAGTGTATGCCATCGTAGGCCTCCTAAAACCAATCTGTCTAGCTCAATGTCAGTAAGGCGGCAAGATTCAACCAGTGTGAATGCTTTCTCTTGAATTTGACGTCCAGTGTATGCTTGCTTCATACTTTGGACACACTGAGACCCCACGATACATTCGTTTTGCTAGGAATGTCCTCAGAAACCTTTTGCCCACGCAAACTTTTAGCTGCCACAGTATAGTCCTGTACTAATAACCCTTCCAATGCAGTCAGAAACAAAAAAGAATTCCCCTACTACGAATTTAGGGCTGATGGATTGGCATGCTCAAATGCTTTTCGTTTTCTACATATCTGAATTCTTCCCGTCCCAATGCACCACAATCTTGGCTCTTAAGATCTGATGAAAACAAAGTCTCAGTCAAAACCTTTTATCGCCAACCCTATGCTAGCTCGCCCTCCTCAAACAAAGTAAAGTTTCCGACAACAACAAACGCAGTATCCCACAGAATGCGGTCGTTTAACACATGTTTATGCAAACTTTGGATGGAAAGAAATGTTTGAAAGACCACTGTTATATCGATATATCCATTCTTGTTTTCAGTACAAGAATGTAAACATAGATTTAGCATGGTTGGTGATTGTAGTTTCGGTCTCATAGCACCTAACCCTGTACAGGCAGATACAGTAGATAGAAGAAAAATTGGCGAAACATTTTGTTACAGCGTCACATAAGCTTTTCATTTGCGATGCTGATTTACTCTAAGTACAGTGATGCATATAATTTTTCCGTCAGAAAGTTTAAATAAGCAACTGGTCAGTAACTAGTTATAAACTAATCCTACATTCTTACTGCCAATGACAACAGATCCTTCCTCTACTATATAACCCAAACCACAAGACTTAAGGCTCCAAGCAAGTCAAAACAAGTTCAAGATTAGCTTAGGAGATGCAGACTGCTATTACCGTGAAGAAAATGCATGAGAGGAAACCATGATTCGTGGTGTTAGTTCGAAGGACAAGATGTTCCACAACAGTGTCGGAAGGGCTTAAGCGAGCGACGTTGATTGGATGAATGGCACTGGCCAGCAACCAGATCATTTGCCAGGAATAGGCCCAATACTATTGGGTGTTTGTTTTGGAGCTTCTTTATAACTAGTTCGCTACTAGTCACTTCGTAAGTACTGTACTTGAGCTTGCAAGAGTGAGCGTGCTAAAGCTGGAGTCTACAGGGTGCTTTGTGGTCTGATAAGCCAGTGGTATGTTTTGTTTGTAGCCTCTTTATAACTAGTTCGCTACTAGTTACTTCGTAAAAGTACTGTACTTGAGCTTGCAAGAGTGGGAGTGTCAAACCTGGAGTCTACAGGGTGCTTTGTGGTCTGATAAGCCAGCGGTATGTGGCCTTCGGGACTAGGTAGCTTATTGGCTTACCGGAGCGAACATATCCAAATTCTCCTGCAAGGAGCCACTCATTGTCCTCAAGCTAAAAGGACATCAATCAGCAACAGTTAAGGCAGCTAGAGTCAAACTACCACTACAACAGCAATTCGCCCAAATCTATTACGATCTCCTTGACTCGTCTATATGAATAAGCAAGCTTTGAGCCAAAACTAGGCTTTCCATACTACTGTACTGTACAAACCTAGGCGCCGTGTTTCCGGAAAAGGTGTATTTTCAGATGAAGAACGGGACTGTTGTACTAACGCTCTTAGCCCTAAGGCCCGCTATTTAGCAACAGCCTCCTATTAATGGACTGTATCACAAGTGAATCAACCTTTTACTTGTATATATCCGAGCTGGGTTTCTAGAGATTAGTCCAAATAAACCTTTTCCAGAAACATAGCGCCTGGATCGGTATTTATATAACAACACATCACAGCGTTTCACAAACTTCCCAATTGAGAAACAACATCCCACAAAGCATTTTAAAAACACCCCTATAGGTCCTTACTTTTGCTGATCAAACAACTAACTTCATCCTAGCTCCGACGATCTTAAAACTGGGATGAACTCTCAACCTTATCATGATGAAAACTTCCAATGTTAGCCATCAAAACCCAAGCGACCAATTCGAAATAGATCTATAGGATGAACCAAGTATCCGGGATTCTCATTATCTACACCTTCCCTAACACCCCTAAGTAGAAGAACTAATAACCTCATGCATTTCCCAAAGGCTGCTACAGCAGCAGGCATTTCTCCGAACCTACCCCGAAAAAATCCTAGTTTAGATTTAGTTTAGATTTACGATAAAATAAACAATCCTCACTCTACCACCGTACATCCAGCGACTACATTTAGAAAACCAGACTCTCCAGCACACTCTCGTAAATGCATAAACAAAGAACTTTACTTACGGTATGAAACTATATTCATATACTCCGTAGAGGATACGAAGCAGCAGTTCATTTACTCCGTCCTCCGTACTTCCTCCCAGGCGTAACAATTGCAAACGTTAAATTCAATGAACGTGCTGACCCTGTTTTCCACTGAAAAGCCCCCTGTATACCCACTAAAAATTTACGTTTGTTACGCCTGGGAGGAAGTACTTCATAGTACAGTACGCCGCAGGTTCATGATCGAGGAGAGCTTTAATTTGGTGGATCGTGTCTCAGCTTGATAAGCTTTCGTCATTCATCTATAGTACATTTACTAAACAATTACCACGAGGATGTGGATTCCTTAGTCCTAGTCCTAGTTCTACTCTACTCTTAAATCCATCCTTCATCCATCTACGAGATAATTCTATCCAACCCTAGCCTAGTTCTACTACATACTTTATCCACCAATACTCTACTCTACTCAATCCTCCTACATACTTTATCCACCAATACTCTACTCCACTCCACCTCATCATCCATAATCCAACCCAAACCACACTCGGTAAAACATACGCCCCAGCTCCATACCAAAGCTTAATCTCCATGCCCAAACCTAAACATAGCATCACGCACAAACAAATATTGCGTAAATTTCCCTACTTCCAACATTTAACTTTCATCGCTGCCCAAAAGTCTTGTGTTTCGCAGGGAAACTCAGTAAATTTTCTATAAATTGTTTGTAGGAGAAGTTGAGAAGACGAGACAGAGACAGAGACTAGAGTTAGAGAATCTTACTTCATGAGGAAATGGAAGGAGTATTAAATATTTTTAGTTAGTCGCTGTATTTTCATTCAGCGCAAAAATCTACAGTACATAGTAATTATACTTCAAGATCCTTCGTATCACCGGCACTTCGTACTACCCTAGACCCCTACGGAGTCGTAATTAAGTTCCAACAACCCAAAACAGCCTTCCAAATCTTTATTCCTTCCCAAACTGGACGGAGATCAATAACCCGTACTTCTATTTAGAAACACCTCGTACTTCCACTCCGTACGAAGTACTTCCACTTCGCCCTTCCTTGAAAAAAAAAAACTCTTCACAAAATGACCGACCGACCAATTCAAAGCTTCTCCACTCCCCATTCCCACAATTAACAATTAACAACCTCCATCACAATTTCCTCCCGTCCGTCTTTGTGCTAGTGGGGAAACATAATCCCAGTGCCCACTTTAAGAAAAAAAGGAAGGTCCCCATTCCCATCCCCATCTCATCTCTTCCTTAAAAATTAAAAAATTCTCAATTCCTAATTCGGAATGAGATACTCAATCCCCACACAATAATACCACAAAACCTTATGAAGATTTTGCTCCACAGACAATGATGTGATCCCACCCAGATTCCCCACAAACCCTTTCCATCCAGCCACCTTAGCGACGTTTGAGATTTGAAGGTCTTGTTTGAAGTAAACACATAACGCGCCAAGAAATAAGGCATAGTATACCTACCTAGCCCATAATATATTAGGCTCCGTACTGTATGAAAGAAAAGAGGTGTGGGTAGCTAGCGCACCGCACCCACCTATCTTTTTATCCCCAAACCAAAACCAGCGAATCAAAGACGTGGATTGAGGCATTATACTTCGTAGAAGTAGAAAAGGTAGGTAGACTTTTCTCACATATGATATGATCTGAGAACCGTAACAGGTAGGTAGGCAGGCAGGCGGTAACCCGACTTCCGAGCTATCCTATCCTATTCTATCCACCGTAAATTGACCTGCCTCCTTTACTCGTAGGGTAGGTAAAGTACGTAGAAGGTCGACTTAATCTAACTCCTCCTACACAGCCTAACAGCCAACCCATTCAAAAACCCAAAGAATTCTACTTATTCCACATATCATCGTCCTCAAAACAAAGAAGTAGCCACTGTTTATTAATTTGCACGGGCCGCGGGTTAGGCCTAACCCTAACCCTAAGCAGAAGATAAACCCCCACTAGGTACCTACGCTATCAAGATCTACCCCCTTAGGCTTAGTTTAGGGTTTTACACCTCAGCAGCGCGTATAGTATTAATAGAAGGGTAAGATTATTTAAGTGTACAAGTAAATAGCTTTAAATAGTAGTTAGGTTTACTGAATTTAAGTACTATAAGATAAGAATGAAGACGCGTTTCTTACTTATACTTAAAATACGGAGGGTACTACTAAAGTAGAAATGCTGAGCTACTAGAATATGCGGAATGCCCCTTTCGCCTAAACGGGTTAGTTGTCAAACTGTATAGGAGGACTCGTGAATTTCCTTTATTAAGCTTGAAAAAAGCCACCCCGCACTAGTGGAGTTACTAGAATATGAGTAATTCACGCTACAAAGCTAGAGTGGATACGGTAGGAAAGTGAGAGGATTGAAGAAGAAAGTTATAGTATAAATTGTATTGGTGTGTATAATTGGCAAATGGTATAATAATCATCTCTATCATTAAGTTGCCATATTCTTATAGACTCCCCCCATCCCCCCCACACCAAAATATACTAATATCTACAGCCCAGACCACTCGTCCATGGCAAGGAATCAATCCAGTCGCACGGTCCATCAACAGCTTTGTCTCGTCCCCAAATTGCTGCTGCTCCCATCCACCTCGGCCATCTCCGAGTCGGTTGAAGCATCATTTGCGCAAGATTCCTGGGGAACAAATCGTTCCTCCACTTCGGACATTTCTGAATCCGTCGAAACGCTCCCTTCCCTCGTGACAGCAGGACTGGGGGGAATTTCCAGTCGGATGGCAGTCACAGGGGTCTTTTCCGGTTGCTCTACTGGCGTGTAGGGTCGGAATTCTCCCATCTCATCTGTACTTGTGATGGTCCATTCCCACTTGCGTTTCTTTTCCTTGCGCTTGCGCCTTTTGGCGCCTGGGGTTTCTAATTCGCTGTCTGCCATGCGTCTTCGCATTTCTTCAAATGGACCTGGGGTCTGTCCTCCATCTCGGGTCTCGTTGGCTGTGTGGGCTAATGCTAGATCTAAGGATTCGTTTTGGGATTCGGATGGTGTGGCGGAGTAAGGGGAATCCTCGGCCAGGAGTTCAATATGAGATTTTACGTATTTGTTTGTGGTAATTGTTTGGGTAAGGGGGTCGTTGTAACCGACTTTCTTTGCTGTCTTGTTGGCTAATCGTAATGAGCTGCGACTTGGGGTGGTTGGTATAATAATGCTTGTTGGTGGTAAAGGAGAGTTTCTGAGGATGCTGCGTAAGGATCTTGGGTGGGTATATGGTGCGGCTTTTTGATAATTTATTGTTGTTCTTCGTGCCCTTGGTGTTCTTGGGGTACTTGGGTTGTCCTTATTGGGCACGTTGGCATCGAATGTAAATACTTTTGGTAATTGGTCGCTGGTTCCGGCCGATTGAGGTGGTGTGAATGTAAATGCTGTTGCTAAGGAAAGCTTGGTCTCACCACGTTCGCTGATGGGAGTGTTGCCTGGTTGAGCGGAACTTGGAGTATCTGGGTAGGCAATGGTAAATGGGCCTGGTGTTTGAGTTCGCTCACTAGGGTGTACGTATCCCGTATTGGTAAAGTTTTTTGTTTCCAGGCGCAGCGAAGTTGGTTTGGCTGTCTTGAGCTCAGTAGAAAATGGTGGCCTTGCTGTTCTCGGCGAACAATTCTCGATGGCAGCGGCATATGCATTTGAAAGTGTGTTGAAAGCGGTAGGGGAAGATGGGTCAATGTCGGATTTCAGCGCCGTTGATGATTTCCCGAAGGTAACTGCTGTTGTTGGTGTTTTAATTTGAAGGCTAAGCCGTGGCCGCTTCTGCGGTGCGGATTGTGCAAAAGACATTGCGGGAGAGCAGGAATTAACTGATACAAGCATCATCGAGACAGCGAGACCAGGAGCACTCTATCGTGGGAAGTGTCGACAGAAAAGGGAGTAAATGTTTTGGACCCCACCACCTGCTCAGCACTTGATATCAGGAGGTGCTTTGAACTTCTCGGGCGTCACGGCGTCTCGAGTTGGACAAAATGAATCGCTAAAGTGGAAAGATAAGGAAAGGACCCGGAAAACAATATGTGTAAAAGTATGAGAGAAACTCGAAACCCGAGGGCGGGGTCGAGTGTATAAGAAGCAAAGAGGCTTTGAAATCCCACGATGATTCAAGAAAGGTTGAGACGGGATAGGCTTGTGGGGAGACGCCGATGTAAGGGCTGATGCAGGTGACAAGAAATGGAAACACTTTTAGGCGCGAGACGGGTATTTCTAGAAGTGAAGCTGTTGGTGGGCCAGGATGGTCGAGGACACATCCACATCCACATCCAAGTCACATCCAACCGCAGGGCCCCAGTAGGGCCAGCAGGGCAGCACCAAAATACATCGTACACCGTCGCATGGGATTCGGGAGCATCGCATGCATGGGTCCCTGGGGTGTAGGCTGGGATGTAGGCTGGGGTGTAGGGCAGCCACTCCACACGCTTAAAGGAGACTGGCTAGCTAGGGGACACACCTCGCCCAAGGATTCAAGGAAGCGCTGGGCCAGGCTGGGGGATGAGAATGGACCATGACTGGACGAAAGGTTGTGACGGGGCGTTGCGCTTTGGTGGAAGAGCGGCTGACACATGATGCTGGGACCAATGAGGGCGGGGAGCGGGCAGCGGGGGTGATTTATTTCGGTCCCTGCTCCACAAACTGTGCGGCAAGACAGGGGCCACTAATAGACGCGAACGCAGTGATGCAGTGATGCAGTACAGTAGGTGCAGTCAGTCTCCGTACAAGTCAGAAGTCAGTCCGCTTCTCGGCGTCTGCATTTCCCTGAGTTTGGATTGCTCACGGCGGGAAAACAGCAAACAGAACACGGCAGCACGCCTCTCCAGGACTTCTCCCGAGTCCACGACGCTGGTTTTCCACCGTTCGCTTACTTTGGTATGTGCCAGGCTCCCAGGCGAAGGCTCTCGCCCAAAGCTAAATTGGCCCATCTCTTACATGACGTCGATCAAAAATGGAACGGGCGTGATAAGATCCGCTTCAAGGGTGCCACGCTGTCCAATTAAGAAAAATGAACAGGTCGTGCGACAAGTGTTGTGGTAGAGGGGTTAGAAAAGTGGAGGTCGTGAAGGGATGAAGCTGTAAAAAAAAAAAAGCCTTTCTTCGGACGAGGAACTTCTACTAGCCGAACTCGCTTGGTTGGCACCTGCTACAGTAGCAGCTAGTCCGTCCCCGGCTTATACTTTGAAGTAGTACAGTCCAAAGTAAGTTACGGAAGATATCGCAATCTACGAAATAAGAGAAATAAGAGCTGAGCGGCTTCAAGCCACAGTGGAAGGCGAACTCAGCCATCCAATACTCGTCATCGGATGATTCAGTTTGCGGTCACCGTTCGACCTTTTTCTGAAGTGAACCCATCCATCTATCGTAAACACACGTACTCCGTACATGCAAAGAAAGTTTTGGTCTTCTTCGCGTTCCTCCGTGGAACTGAATCCCGAGGAGACGACGATGCTGCTCCGAGTAAATATTTACCTCACGAGTAGCTCAGCCTGCTCAGGGGAACCGGAAGCAATTTAAATGAAATTGAAAAGCTTTTTTTCTTTCTTTCATTAATCACTTAGACTTACTTGGAAGTAAGTTGAGGAAGGTGCCATAAGGGGCCAATGCGTGTCCATCTCCCCCCTTCCCCCCTTACCCGGGCCGGGCTCTTACTTCAGAGAATCAGAGCTTGGTGAACGCCACTTTGTGGAGATGCTCCCAAGTGGCAAACACCTCTGTGACTGTCGCTCCTATTAATAGGAACCGATCCGCGCCAAGCTGTCTCCAAACCAAACCCCAACATTTTTCTTGACACACGCACGCCGCGAAAACACCAGAGTCGGTCCAGCGTGCAAAACATCGCCACGAAAAGAAGTGGGAAGTCAAAATCAATGAGAAACGAGATCGTTGTTGCCTCACCTTTTGCAGATTGATGCAACTCCCGTTTCCACTTCTTGGACCAATCCACGCCATGCGCGGGTCCCCACTGGTCTCGGTACGGGCAATTTTCTCCGCAAAAGCGTACGGCCATGGCGAGGAACGATAGGAGGATCATAATTCACTTTGTTAGCTAAGCCTCAAATCTCCTATCTGGCTGCCGTATTAGTGGAAGCGAAAACGAAGTTGTGGCGCTGAGGACCCGGATGGATTCTAACCCGTTCGACTCGTAGGACTACGATTGTTTCTATGCATCCGTTTTTGAAAAGGAAAATCCATCTTTGAAGGAAATGCCGTTGGTGAGTGGACGATTCCAACGTCCAAAATTAGACGCGCGTGAAATTGACGATCCCCTCCAAAGGCCGTGCAACAGGTACCCGATATTCCTCCACTCCACATCCACCCGCAGCTTGTTAACGCTAATCTAGAAACAAATCATTGTATGAAACAATGTCAAAATTCAGTTCATCCTCTTGAGTCATTAATAGCATCAGCAGGTCACTTGCAATTATGAAGCCCGAAGACGTGGTCTACACAAACTTCAGCTGATATCCGAAGCCAGAAAGATTGTTCCCGACGTGGTCATTGTCCTAGGTGAGGAGCTAGGACGTTTTCGGGATGCCTCTAAATTGCTATACAAATTCTTGGCGAGCTTCTCATGGAATGGGAAGGTGGAAAGGCTCGGATTTGATGAAGTGTGGATGGTTCGTATTTTCGCAATTCTGTCCTTCAAGACAAACGAGCCTTTGGGGAACCATTAAGCATGCATGGCTTTCTTATCTCAAGTCATCATATTGTCAAAGCATGCTGATGTGATTTCACTCGCAGGATGTGACCGATTTAGTCGACTACAACCGGGCTCTACTAAACCCGCACGATATGACCAACTCGTTTTTCCAATTGAAGCAGGATGACCCAACTGTTGGGTTTTCCTATAACGCGACAGGAATTGCCGGTCATTTCTTTCCTGACCAACCGCACCCGCCAATTCTGGACCTGAAAGACGACCTGATGACACGCCTCATGTTGGGTTCGCATTTAGCACAACATATCAGAGTAAGCCTTGAGCAAGACCAAGGCTATACTTCAACGGTAGGTATATCCACAAACAAGATCCTGAGTAAGCTAGTGGGCAACGTCTTCAAACCTAGAGATCAGACAACTCTGCTACCACCTTACGTGAGCGTAAACAAAGCCTCACCAACACCCAGTGACGAGGCAGAACGCCAGAGTAACATATCTCTATTTTTAGACAGTCATGATATTGGAAAGCTGCCAGGGATCGGATTCAAAATGTCTCAACGCATTCGTGACCATATCCTCTCACGCCCAGCTGAGTTCGAAATCGGACTTATCTATGGCGGCACCAAAGAGTCGGTCACAGTCCGAGACGTTCGTCTCTTCCCCGGTATGGGCCCAGAACTATTGGAGAAAATCCTAGGAGGCCCAGGCACAGAGCGAGGTATCGGTGCCAAAGCATGGAATCTCATCAACGGAATCGATGCCACCGAAGTCCAACAAGCAAGGAAAGTTCCTTCTCAGATTAGTATCGAGGACTCCTACATCCGGCTCGACACCATGCCCGAAGTTCTCCAAGAGCTCCGCACGTTAGCCACCAGTCTCCTCAAGAGGATGCACACCGACCTCCTCGAGGACTCCGACGATCCCGATTCCACACTCGTAGGAAGCAAACGCTGGCTAGCCCATCCCAAAACGCTCCGTCTGTCCACCAGACCAAGACCCCCTCCCAATACCGATGGCACCACAACCCGGAGCTTCAACCGCATCTCCCGATCCGGACCGCTGCCACACTTCATCTTCAATCTCAACGAGAATGTTGATGCGACGGTTGAGAAATTGCTGCAAGTCGCGCTTATACCCATGTTTCGGAGGCTCCATCCACAGCAGAGCGGGTGGAACCTGAGTCTTGTGAATCTCGCTGTTACGAACCTTGTTGAGACCGCTACTGACGACGGGAAAGGCGGTGGACGGGATATCGGTAAGATGTTTAGGCGACAAGAGACGGTATTAAAAGGATGGAAGATTGAGGATCGTGATGTTCCTCCTGATTCTATCCTACCTATATCAGCAGAGAATAATTCCGGTGTTGTTGCTAATGATACCCCCACGACGGTTTATGAACACTCTACTCCTACAGTCGTAGAAGGCAACTCTCTCGTAGGATCTGAAGACTTCCTTCCTCGGACTCAAGATACCGACACCGAAGGTTCTTGGGATGAGGATGATGATGGGGATACGGAGGTATGTGGTGTTTGTAGAGCGAGTATGCCGGCTTTTGCGATGGCTGCTCATCGGAGATATCATGATCTTGGGGGGTAGAATGAAATCTTTATTTTGTACTATCACTGTCTTATCTAAAAGTTTATATCCATGATCTGTGATATAAAACTACACTCTTGTAAACATTTCGATCGGAGTTTCGGTGCAGTTAGATCTCAACGTTAATATTCTTTTTTAGATTAAAAGTAAGAGATGGATGGGTTATTTCTATACGTATGTACCTCTCTTGGGATGGAATAATTATATCCTTATAAAGCTTTGTGTAAGGAAGATGGATGGGTATTGAAGGGTTTGGAATGTAAGATAACTTTTTACGCTTACTATACGAGTACATACTTTTTGGATATAAATACTGTGCTAGGAAATTGTTTTGGTTGTATAGTATTAAAGGGTTGGTATGATGATATTTTTATATATAGTACAGTGGGGATAGAGTATAGACTAAGTATGTTTCTTATAATTTATAAAGAGAGAGGTTAGGCTTTGCTTTTAATTTAATTAATTATAGAAGAGTTAAAGAAGATGTGATAAAAGAAGTGGAATATACTACTCGAGTACCTAGTACGGTATAATCCTCCACCTCTCATTTCACCTTATTCAAACTCTGCATACTATAATACCTATGTAACCATACCTACATTACTTACCTATAACTAAAAAACCCAAACCCCAAATACCCAAAATCTATATAAATAGATAAACAGCTACCCTTTCCTCCTACTCTAACAACCATAATCATCCTTCCTCTCATCTCCATTCCCAGTAATCCCATACTTCCCTTCTAACTATATCGTTCCTTTACGCTAATCAGCTTATTAAATATAAGACAATAGCAAAACACCCAGGGAACTTTTGTACCTATAAAACAACCCTATACTCTACTCCCCAGCGCCGGGATAACTAGAAGGAATGAAAATATAAAGTAGTTTATATTTAAATTTTTTATATAGATATTTTATGATATCTTGTGTTTTACGTATTGTATTGTTATTTTTTTATTTTTGGTTTGAAGTTTGAAGTTTGAAGTTTGAAGTTGTGACTAGGTGATTAGTTGTTAGGAGGATAGATACTTACTGCCTTCTAAGGATTGAAGGGTCGTAGATATAACTAACTATTACGAGTAGATTCAGATATATATATATATTATAAATATAAGATACCTATACCCCCTAATTACAAAGACCTTAGCTTCCCTAGCCTAACCCTAACTTCCTAATTCCCCGGATCGTTTTCCAACCTTTTTTTTCCCCCGGATCTTTCAAGAGTAATAATATCCTCATAAATTAATATAAACTATATTATCAGTATATATTATACTATACCCCCCCTTCAGTAACATCGTCCCTCCCTCCCCACAACAATTTCACAATTCCATAATCTTATAATCTTATAATCTTATATATAATAATTCTACAAATAAACAAACACCACCCATATAAACCAACCCTCCTTACTCCTACCAAGAACAAAAACCCCATTCCCGTACCTATCTTTCACCCTCAGCGTGAGAACAAACTAATCACTTAATCAACAGTTAATCGACTAAATCATGATTAAATAGATTAACTAAGATTAGGACCTTCGGGTGATTAAATAGATTAAGTGGCGTTGATTTAATCATACTAATTATAATATTAGTATATATTTTAAAGTACTACTAATACACTTAGAGAACCCTTTGAAAGGTAAATAAAAAGAGAAAATATATATTTTAGGGTTATAAATAAAGAACGTTCCTAAGAATAAGGAACGTTCCTAAAGGTATAGGAATGTTCCTATATTAATAGGAATACTTTCTTTACTTTTCTTATCTAAGAACGTTCCTATAGATAAGAAATGTAAATAAATTATATTATAGTACATTCTGTAGTATAGAACTATGCCTAGACTTATTCCTACTCTATAGGAACGTTATTAGTAAAGATAAGTACAAGGTATATAGAGTACAGGGGCTCTCGCTTAGCTACTACGTAGTACGCCGAGCACCCTCCGAGCCCTCGGTCTGAGGGTCCGAGGCTCGGCCCGTATTAATCAATTTAATTAGATTATATAATTAATTAAGTGATTAATTAAGATTAGGAGGTCTAGTTGATTAGAATAACTAAGATTAAGAGGCTATTAGTTAATCTATTCTAATTATTTCTCACGCTGTTCACCCTACTTTCTAAATTCCATACCTAATACTCTTTATAAACCCCTAAACCTCTTACACACTTACTTCCCAACTTAATAAACCGCTTATCTCCTCTTTCCCTTCCTATCTATCTACTAATAATACTAATAACTAATAACCCTCTACCCTACCCCAACAAACAAACAAATAATTAATCCTCCTTTACTACCTAAACCTAAACCTAAACCCTAACACTCTTAACCCTATCCATCCCTAACACCCTCCCTCCAAACACCACAAAAAAGAAGAAGAAGAAAAAAAGTAAATATAGCAACATCAAATCCTAGAATCCTTTATTATTAAAAAAAAAATTAAATTACTCTTTTTTTACTACTTAAATCTTAATACTGCCTATTTAGCTATAACTACGGAGGTACTATATATATTAATTAGTACTTATATACCTATAATCTTAATCTCCCTTTTCCTCCCTTCCTAACCTAACACATCCCTAAACACATTCCACATCCCTCCCAACCCCTTTCACAAACCCCCCCCACTCACACATACAAATCAACAAAACAAATAAACCCCTTAGATCATCTAACCCTCGGGATAATAGAATAGCAAAGATCTCAAGTCCCTTACTTACTCCCTTACTCACTCACTCACCTCCTCACTCATTCACTACTAGATATCTAAAAGGTATAGTATAGTACACCTACACTAGGTTCGTTAGACCCGTCTAGGATTTAAGGAATAGAGCTTTTATTATACTGTACTATATGTACGAGGAAGAGAATTGAAGGCTATGAGGAGAGTAGATTGATTTTATGTTTTATAGTATATGTTGTATTTTTTATGGTATATGTTATATGTTATAGGGGAGGAGAGGGGGTAATTACAATCCCAGAGTACGATTATACTTTATACTTATAGTAAGTAGAGGGGTTAGATACTACTCCTCCTCCTACTCCTCCTCCTCCTAGAATTCATCAACCCAATAATTCACATAAGACTACAATTACTCGAAAATTACCTCTAGAGCGGAAAATACCTACCTAGGTACTGTATAACTTCCTCCCACTCCTACTCCTCCTCCCAGCACTATCACAAGCACAAGCACAACCATCATCCATCATTCATCCATCCACCATCCATCATCTACCATCCACCATCCACCATCCACCATCCATCATTCATCGAATCATCCATCGCAACCTAGCAACCTAACTATTCTATATACCTATACAAAATACCAGAAGACCTAGCTCTACATACATTCCATATACCTAAATCNTGTTTATACAATACAATACACTACAATACAATACAATACACTACACTAAACTACACCCCCGCCTATCCTATCCTGTTCAATTCCATTCGATCTATACAGGTATATACAGATATATACAGATACAGTAGGTTCTGTAGGTTCTATGACGTGGTGGTGGTGCTGCAGTATATATCAGGCTTATCAGCTGATAAGTTACAACAAAGATGATTTGTAATTTGTAAAGAGTAAGAGGACTTACTGTAAGAGTATTTATTTGCCTCTACCTCTACCTCTACCTCTACCTCTGCCTCTGCCTTGAGCTCGAGTTCTATTATAGGTGTAATAGCTCGCTAATGGAATTAGTAATGGTATATTCACATTCACATGTACTTACACTTGTACTTATAATACAACATAACTTTCACTCTCTCATGTTATTTATTAGTAAAGGTACGAGTACATACATACATACTTACCTACCTATCTATCTCCATCTCTCATATCGATAGCTCACTAATAACAGTATATTTACATTTACATACACTTACACTCACACTCCCCTCTCATCTTACGTACATACAAACCCCAAATAACCACCCACCTCCAACACCAACCCATCAAGCCCTCAAGTCAAAAACTCCCCTTCTCACCCATCCACAAACAAACACAAAGAAAAAGAAAAAAAAAAACATCACCCCCTCAAAACACCCCCCAAAACCCTCCCAAAAACCCCTCTAACCCTCTCAGGCCTCTCCACAACCGCACAAAACACCACCGCAACACTGACCGCAAAAGCCATCCTTTCCCTATCGCGATTCTCCCACTTATACCGTCTCGGGAAAAGCGTCGCCAAAGCCCTCGGTACCACAAAAAGGCCCAACTCCTTGCGTCGCCCAGAGGGTTCAAGAAGGACACTCCATCCACAGAGCATGCAGCCAGAGGCTACACAGAGACCTTGGTCGAGACGTTGGTAGGCCGATGTAGTGGTGCCTAGGAGACGGGGTCCGAGACGGGTGCGCGCGAGACAGATGCCGTAGTAGTATGTTGCGATGAAAGTCCCCAGGAAAGCAGAGGAGCGGAGGGAGGAGAAGAGGGCTTTGAGGAAAGCTGGTTTGCTTCGTTTTCTTAGGGCGAGGAGGAGGTTGAGGGGGAGGTAGGTGGAGAATGCCCAGGTGAAACTTCGCAACCACCGTGAGAGGGCGTGGTATTCGCATGATTTTCCGGTTCCCATGTGCACTAACTCACATGGGTAAGGGATGGAGAGGACGGGGTCACCATATGAGGCTGGGAGGTTGTAATCTGTTGCCATGGAGGATAGGAGGTGGGCTTGTCCGGTTTCTACGCCGTATTGAATTTCACCCCAACGGGTGCGTTGGAGAGCTAGTAGAAGGCGTTGGTCGACTTGAGCGGCGGTTTTGATCCATTTGTTGTAGGATCTTGGGAGGCGGGAGGGGGTGTAGATGAATGCCCACATTATCAGAGCACAGGATGCTGCAAAGACAGAAGGATCTGCTAGTGAGGATATCAAGTTTTCAAACTGGGAGAGTCAGCATCATTCTATGTTATTGAGTGGATTATTTTGTGATGGAGGATGACAGTGGTAGTAAAAAGCTCTCTGTTCCATCTTTGTGAAATAGTGCAAATAGTTCAGACAGTTATTGGAGACAATCCAGAAGATCAACTGAAGTATTTACAACAACAAATTCGATCGTTGCCAAAATCTTGATTAACAAATCAAACATCCCAGAGACAATATCTAAAAATTGATACATACCTTGAGTCGTTTGCCTGAAGCTTTTTGTTTTATTTTTCGTTGAGCCCATAATTCTCCCACTATCACATCAATAGCTCTCGTAACTGCAAACAAGGTCAAATCCATGGTTCGACCTGCAAACTGAACAGGTCTGTGGACGATCCCAGTTGAAGTTTCTTCGGGGACATAATCAATGAATGCATCACTCTTTTTGGTTTGGAGAAGACTGAGACTGAACCAAGCAGCAATGAAAGTCGAAATCCATCGTGTCAATCTGTGATAAGTCAGTATCTCGATATGCAGGACGTCTTTCTCGACCGATTTAGACTAATATTGCAAGGGATTCATATAACTGATGAGCCGGAACCCGGTTCTGGGGAAAATCGAAAGAAGCTTTTACCTCAGTCTCACCAACGGAGATCTCGATGATGCGAAAATGGCAATCAATCCTTGTATAGGAACCTGGAGAATGTTAGCCAAATGAAGAAAGTGTGTTAGGGGGGACATCACGTGCCTGTAGAAAGGTGGCACCTCCAACGAGAGCGGCGCAAAAAGTAGGGAAGCGTTGCAACTCCAAGCCACCTCTCAAGATGCCTAATAAGGATGACAAGAACTTGCTATCTTTTCCTTCCACATCTTTGTTCCGACGACTCAGGTGGGTCAACAAAAGGGTAAGTACTCTAGGAGCTGTACTGGATAGATAACCCAAAAAGTAGGCTCGTAGTACCGGGCGAAGACTCAGCGGTACGTTATTTCTTAATCGTAAAGGGCGACCTTGCTTGGTGGTGGTCTTTATTGCCATGGCAAAAACAAGGCGGGAGATGGATCCTGGGGCTGCCAATTAGCACAGAATGATCTACGGAATAATGATAGTTTCAATAATCCCGTTTGCGCTGCCAACACGACGCAATAGTGTTCCAACAAAGGCAATTGACATGTACATACAGAAAAGTAAGTATTATCCCTGGGAGTCAATTGGACACCGAAAAGGCCTTCACTGCAGATGGACTGGCAAACAAGAGGGTTACCGAGGCATTTCCACAATCCCAAAAGGGCAATCACCGCCGTAATTCGATGCAAGGGGAGGGAAGGAAAAAATCACACCTTTTTGGCTAAAGTGTAAAGAACGATCATGGAAGCACGGCCAAATTGCAGAGGGGCAGGTTGCCGACAGGGTCTAGAAAAGGAAGGACTGTGGGTGGATGGATGGTGTGGCCATAGGAGATCTGATGAAATGATTCATGGAATGTTGCGGTGAGGGTGAAGTTGGTGATGCAGTGTTTAGAGTTGGACCGGTTTGGGGATAGAAGGAAGTCAGATTCACGGGGGGGAGGAGGGAGGAGGGAGGGGAGCATGATTAGACTGCAATACTTCGCATATACTTCGTAACATTGAAATTGAATGCGGAGGAGTCCGGGGTAAGACGTGTGATGTGAAGTTCAGGGTCATGGTCCGTGAGAAGGGGTAAGGAAGGGAAGGAAGGGAAGGAAAGAAAGGGTTGCTCATTAAACTGGTACATACTCCGTACCTTTTGATGGCTTGGGAGTTGGTGTTTGAAGAGTATCTATACCTGGTACGCAGTATACGGAGTACACGGAGTACACGGAGTACCTGCCTAAGTAAATTAACCTATAGCTACTCGGCCGGGTGAGAACATAAGAACGAGGAATTGCCGTCGTTCTGCGTGTTGCTCGTTGTACTACTTCGAAGTAATTCGTTATGTGGCGTTCGGGAAGGAAGGAGCCATGGGAGGCTTGAGTCTTGAATCTTGACTACTCCTGTTCGTCGTCTTGGCACCGCAGTTGAGAGACCTAATCGAGCAATAGTGGGCCGGGGTTGAGGTCATCTTGGCGTTTCCCCACGTCTGTAATCCATAGCCTTGCAGCGCCATCGAGGTAGCGTGGGAGGGATTGGTTGGTGTGAGTACCATAGTGGAAATGCTATACTTTGTAGATATTACCTCAGCCATGCTGCTAACTCCGTACCCCTCTATCGCCTTCGCAGTGGACGAAGCAATGTGGGGGTGAGCAAAGTTAGGTACCTATAGTATACGGAGTATATACTAGTACTTAGGTAAACGAATACGCAAGTACTTTATATTGCTTCTTTTTGTGGAAATACTGGACGATAATGCTTCTTTTAAAGTGGCGTATTAGTAAAGGTTGTCACTATCTCCTGCTGCTCTACCTGGTAGGTAGGTATAGTATCAATCTACACGCTGATACTGATACGGCAGTGACACGCCCAGCAAGGTAGGAGGCAAGCCCTTGGCCCCTCCAAGGCTGCTCAAGGCTGCTCAAGGCTATTCAAGGCTTGTCTGGTCCTTTATTGCAAATCTGTAAACCGGGACTCGGCGCGTCGCAGGGGTCGATCGGAGCTACTTTGAAGTATCACTGCTGAGGACGATGGCTGCAACCCCCACGGCTGAGCCCTGAAGCCAGAAGACACACGGCTGACATGTGAAAGTTCCAGGTTGGGGACGAAGGTGTCGTGACCTGACTAGAAGCTCTCACCGCAACCTGCCAGTGCCAGTAGCGCCGTAATGCCCATAGGACGAGTAGCTTCGAGGCCTTAGTCGGACTAGGTCGTCGAGTACAGCACAGCAACCCCTCTATCCATCCATCCACCCACCATTCACATCGCCAGTACCACCTCCACACAATCATCCTCCCCTGGGAAATGGCTGCACCTGATACTGGTACCGCAAAAGCCATCAGAGATCGGATATTTAAAAGAAACTGTCCTCTTACTAGCACGACGGACAGACTGCATCCGCATCCAATGCATAAGTCTAGGTCCTGTACAGCGACTAGAATGCGACTTAGTGCTTGACGACGGGATAGGATAGACATTGTAATGCTGAGAAAGAGTGGAGATAACATAGCGAGACTCTTCTCTTGCATTCCCAAGAGTTTTGTTGAGACTTGTTCTGGAACTCAAATCCGTCTCTTCTGTCTCTTCTGTCTCTTCCATCTCTTCATCTTTTCATCTCTTCCATTGCCTCCATTGCTTCCCCAACCTTCACTTTGATGATCCCTTATTCCCAACCAAAACATACATCGTCAAAACCACGGGATCTGCACCTCCTGCGTGGTTCCTGATCCTCTCCCCTTCATCCTGCCCTACGTGCCCTACGTGCCCTGCCGGTTGGCCTGCACTGCACTGCAGATCGTATCGACGTTGACGTCCACTGCAACTGGAACGGATCAGCTCCAGCATCAACTGCAACCACGATTGTGCAGTAATCAAGACATCGTCTCCTCTTTCCCTTCCCCACGAAAAATAAAATAGAGGGCTCGCCAAGAAAGGCGATAACCGAACTCTTTGATGCTGCAGCGCTCGCCTTCCCTTGCCTCCCCTCGTCAACCCTCCAAGCTCACAAGCGATAGACCGAGCAACCCCCCAACTCCACTCCCGTATTTTTGCTTTCAAGGGTCAAGGTCCACGTCGCGGGGTCCAAATAAGACCAAGAGACCGATAGCGCGTACCAATACCCGTATTGAGTTGCTGAAAGAAATACACAGCACACGCTTCTGGCCCTTTCAATTTCCTAGTCATTCACCGACGAGCCAGATTCCAGGTCGATGCCAAAAGACCATGAGATCCCGCGTCACACTTGCGCCCAAGACCAGTCCCGGATAACCAAACAGCGAGATCATCAGTGACCATAGCTACCACCACATTCACGAATCCTCCTCCACTTCCACCTCCACCTCCTCCACCTCCATCCCACCTACCACTTGACACCCCAGAAGCCCTCGATACGGCATCCATGCTCGCAGTACAGCGTCCGAGTATGGGTTCGTCGAAACCAGGCGATCTCGATATGCCTTTTGGCTGTGAGTGTCACCATCTGCTCTATTTTCTGTAACGACAATGAATACTTACTGGCTACAAGATTCTTTCGACTCCTCCTCCAACTTCCCTTTCCCCTCCCCGCCCTCCGCAGCACCAGGTCCTTCGTTACTCGACGACAATGAATCCAAATTCCTGGACAGCTTTTTTGATGGAGTGAGCTCAGAGAATTTTGATTACAACCTCTTTACAAATGGTCCAGATGCGGCAGAGTCGGCTTTTGGATGGGATGAGTTGCCACCGACGTTCATGGGAACAACGTCTAGTTTCGGTCAACAACCACATCTTAGCGCACACGACCAACCCGAAGTGAATTTCGACGGTCTGCCGCCAATACCTCATACCAATCCACCTCCACCACCTCCCCAAACAACCTCGGCAGAAGTATTGGCCGCAGCTACGGTATTGCAAAATGGAGTTTCAGGACGATCGCAGAGCTTTGCGGCAAGTTCTTTAATACGACCCGACATGTCACTACGACAAGTAAATGGGCATATCAGGCCGCAGTCGATATCGCAATACCCACCAGCACGTCCTTATACAGCACAACATGAACCGCCGAGTAATGACTATATGCGGGATAGCTTCTACACAGATATGGTTTTCGGTCATCCAGACAATACTCCAGCGAGACTGAGAAATTCCAATCAGAAAATCGATATAAGATGGGGATCAGATTCTTCATTCAACACGCCGCAGGGATTTATGGCACATAACAATCACGATGCAGTCAATGAGTTGGAACGAGCGCAATTACACTGTATAGACAGCGCATTTAGAATCGAACACGATACTCTAAGCGCCGAAAACTCGGTACCGCCAAGTCCAGTGGTTGCATTACAGGCTCCTAAGAAGACAGAAACTAATGGTGATCTGGTCGAAAATGTCAGCCCCAGACCCAAAAAGAGAAGGAAGAGCAAAGTACCAGATGACAAGGGAGAGGAGGCTTTACCAGCACCCAAAGTACCCGAGCCGAAGAAGAGGAAAGCTGTGAAAAAGGAAAAGGAGGCTGACGTAGAGCCTGTAAACAAACGACGGAAATCTACAGCTAATGCCACCACCGGGAAAGCAGCGCGAGAAAATCTGACCGAGGACCAGAAACGAGAGAATCACATCCGAAGTGAACAAAAACGACGAACGTTGATTCGGGAAGGATTTGAGGACCTCGGAGAGTTGGTACCTGGATTACGGGGTGGTGGCTTCAGCAAAAGTGCGGTTTTAATCATGGCTGCAGATTGGTTGGAGGATTTATTACAGGGCAATGAGCTCTTGAAGGAGAGATTGGAGCAGATGGAAGGCAGATGATGATATGGTGATGATATGAAGGATATCAAAAAGAAAGAAATGGTAACTTGATGGATGGGTTCTTACCCTTCCTCACTTTCATTTTTCACGGCGAAATCATGGGGATCACGAGGAGTTTTACAACGGCTTGGGGGCTTTTTTATTCAACATGACATATGGGGATATTTTGGGAGAAGGAAGGATGGGGGAAATTTTCATGAAGGAAAAAGGGCATTTTACGGGCTTAGGATGGGAGGTTTTTTTCTCATTTCTCTGTTTTTTTTTTTCTCCCTTTGCTGCAAAGGCAAAGAAAGGTGGGGGTTCATCAAACATCTCGGGTCCAAGGCATTTTTTTGTTCATATACATGGGTTGGGAGGCCTTTTACTTTTACTTTTTTTTTTCTCTTTTTCCTTTTGTTAAGGGAGGGATGATATCATGGGTTGGTTGCTAGGGCTTCTTTTTTTTTTTTTTGGCCTGGTATGGGAGGTATTAGGATTTTTGGGGGGGGTTAGTTTATATATTACCTTTTTGTCGGGGTTGGTGGGGAGATGGGATGATGGGATGGGATGAGGTTGGTGGAGGTTGGGGATGGGATGAGAGGAGATGAATGGATTTGGGGAATGAGATGGGGAAACGGAAGAAGAAGAGGTTGGGGGGATGGAATATGTAGCCCGTTGGTAATAAAATCAAAATCAAAATCAAAGTTCAAGTTGAAAAATGAAAATGAAAAATGAAAAACCTATTCCATCTATCTATCTACCTATACTATCCCTCCAAATAGCAGCGTACTATAAGAAAGAAATACCCAGCCTGAGCTAATTAAGTATACACGGGTAACACTGAATTAGACCAAAGTAGGCTGAGTATATAATCTAGTTTAGGTACCTAGGTTAGAGTAGTAGATATAACCAGGTCTACTTAAGTACTATAACTAAAGTAAAGTATGAAAAACGAGTACGAGTACTCTTTATAATTTATAGCCCCGTAGCTAAAGAGCTAAGAGCTAATATTAATATACTTATAGTAGGTTACAAGGTAGGTAGGTAGGTAGGTAGGTAGGTACTTGAAAATATTTCCTTACTTAAACTACGGTAGTAGAAAAGATATAATATATCTTACGAGTAATTTATTTACCTTTTAGAATAAGGGAGTACTATATATACGTATATATATATATACCTACGCGACTATATAGAAAGAAGTACTTAGGTAGACCGACCGAGTAAGCGGAGTCCCGCGCGGGTACGCTATAAAGCCTTACTACCTTAGACTAACTACCTAACTAAGGATAGCTCTATGTATTAATACTCTACCCTACTCTAACCTAGGTACTCTAACCGGTTTTATTCTTAGCAAGTAGGTAGCTTATATATTTAGAGTAAGGTAAGGGTAAAACCTACTCCTACTTAAGTACCTACGTAGTATTAAGTCTCTATAGAGGTACTCTACTCTACTCTACTTACTAATTTACTACGCTACCTACCTAGTAAACACTTTTTAAGGGCTTCCCTTCTACTAGCGCTTCTTAACTACCGTATCTAAGTAAGATAATAAGACGAGAGCTATTATTAAGGATAAAATAGGAGACTATTAGAATAAGCTATAAAAAGTAAATATAATTCAAAGTACTAGCTAAGAATATAGTAGTACTCTAATAAGAAGCTATAAAGGAGCTATAGAAGCTTCTATAAAACCTTTTATACCTTCCTATCTAAGACTAGCGTGACTTATATAAGACTAGCGTACTCTATATATACCTTTAGTATATAACGTATAGTACTTCTAGCGTATAGCGTATAGTATAGTATATATACTAGTATATAGGCTATCTCGCTAAATATAGAAGTTATATACTAAAGTAAATAAACAATAGTACGTTCTATAATAATTACCCCCTAAAAAGAAAAAGATAATATCCTAGCGTTATTAAGTATAGATTCTAAAGAGTATTAAAAATACTAAGAATATATCTAATAAAAATATTAAAAGTCTAGGCCCTATATCCTCGAAGTAGGAAGGTTTTATTCCTTAGTCCGGAATCTATTTATATAAAGATTATTAAAAAGTAACGTAATTTATTCTAATTCCTATATAAATCTAATAAGTATATTCTAAATAAATAAAAGATTAAATTATCGCGCTTATTATAGTATAATCTTATAAGTAGTAGTCTTAAAATCTTAAATAACCTCTAAAGTATTACTAAGGTCCTTAATATCTAACTAAGAGTCCTCTTTAGGTCTATATCCTTTTTAGCGAACAAGGTATTAAATTCGACTAGTTTATATAGCTTCCTTATATATAATCTTCTTAATCTCGTACTTTAAGTCTCCTTTAATAATAATAGACTCGGGTAGTACTATTTATTAATTAAATAGATCTTAATCCTTTAAGGCTAGCTCGAGTTAAGTAACTAAAATAATATTATAAATATACTATTTCTATAGTAATTTAAGATAATACGCGAGTTATCTAATTTGTTTAACTACCTTAAGTAGTCTAATTCGTTAATAGAAGAGTTTACGTCTAAGGACTTTAGTTAAAAGGATATAATATCCTTTATATAACTTTAGAAAAACCTTATCTCCTAGCTTAAAAAAGAGCGGTTTATACTTCTTATCGAAGTATATTATAATATTTAGTACTACGTTCGACTAAATATTATAGCGATAGAGCCGTATATATACTATTAGTAAATAATCCTATATCGTATGATTATTTATAGAACTTTTACCGACTTAGTATACCGGTAGAGTACGTATCGGGTACTAATAGCCCCGATTATAATATATAATTACACGATGCCCTGGAATCGGCCCCCCTTCGAATCTACCTTTAGATGATTTTATAGGGGTGTTGTATACCGGGTTTATATATAAGATTCGCCCTTAGGAGTTTTATCTATATACGTCCTACCTACTTTTAAAGCTCGGCTAGTTCTATAATAGCGAGCAAGAGTAGGATACGTAGTTCGAGCTTATATACGAGCTAGAAGAAGAATCTAGGAAGGCTAGATAACCCGATAGTAGGCTAGCGGGTCTATAGACTAACTACGTATAAAAACCTACCGATATATAGGTTAGTAGGGCGTAGAATCACGAGGACTTAATTTAGGCTAAGTAGGGGAGGATATAATATTTAGTACTACGTTCGGCTAAATATTATAGCGACAGAGCCGTATATATACTATTAGTAAATAATCCTACATCGTGTAATTATTTGTAGAACTTTTACCGACTTAGTATACCGGTAGAGTACGTATCGGGTACTAATAGCCCCGATTATAATAATATCTTTATATATATCTAGGTAAGTTCTAAGGAGTCTATTAACTCTTAAGTAGATTAAGGCTAAACTTATAGTTTAGGTCCAAGGAGGTTAATTACGNATATATTCTTATTTAGACTTTTACTATTTAAAGTAGATAGTATATTATTAAGCTTAAATTATAAAAGTAGTAAATAATAATTCTATAGCTTAATATTATTTAGCTAGTTAAAATAGAACTATAATATAATTTCTACTATCTAGTTTATACGTTTACTCTATCTATTAGTTTATAAATAGTAAGCTATATTATAAAGTAATTTAGTTTAGAGTTTATTAAATATACCTTTTTAAAACTCTAATAAAAACTTAGGATCTTAATCTAAAATAATTATTTTTAGTATACCCTAGTTATTATATAATAACTAAGTAATAAAAGTATATCTCTACTCCTTAGCTATCTATATATTTTTACCTAGTATAAGTATAACCTTCTTTAAACGCTTATATATTACAGAAAGTATATAATTAAAACCTTTAGATATTAGTAGAAGAGTAAGGATAAAATTAATAGTAAGAGTATAAAATAGTATAAGTAGAATATCTAAAGGTTATAAAGATCTAAATAGTATATACCTCTTAAGTTAATAAACCTAGTATTTAAGATAGTATAAAAGATAAGATCGAATAATTATAGAAAGTTCTAGTAAAAAGAACGCTCTTAAATAAATATTAAAGAGCTTCTAAAATCTAGAATAATTATTCTTATAGATTAAATCTAGTACTTATAGTACTATTTTATAAGGTAAATATAAATATATTAAGTAATCTAGGATATCCTTTAGTAGTAACTTATATATAAGTCTATTCTAAACGTTAAATAGTAATTTTACTCTATTCTTTTTAAGTCTAGTATTCTTTTAAATATTAACTTAAATCTTATTCTATATAAACTTTTTATTATATACTTCTATTAGTTTCTCTTTAAATTCTAGAGATATCTCTACTAAAGTTATAGTATAAACTAATACTAGTTTAATAACTAGAGTATTTAACTCTCTTAGTCTATTATCTAGCTTCTTATATAAATCTTTACCCTTTAGCCTTAAAAGAGTATTAGGAATAATATACTTATATTTAGGTTTATATTAAATATTAAGATTAAAATAAGAGATAAACTTTATAGCTTAAACTATCTAAGTATTAGTTTTCTTAGTTAAAAGAGTTATAGTTAAATCCGACTTCTTTAATATATTTATAATTATAATATAGTCTATAAATACTACTATTAGTAGAACTTTTAAAGACTCGATATAAATTCGAATCTTATATAAAATCTATACTAAATCTACTATTTCTAATTTAGTAGGCTAGTAGTTTTACTTCGTAGTATTTAATTTATACGAAAGGAATATAATAGGCTAAATTTACTTATCTAAAGGTACCTCTTTTAAATTAAGTTCTTTAAATAAATAGTAGACTATAGTACTAATCTTTTTACCTAATATATTAATATCTATATAAATTCGCTTGTCTAGTAAGATATATATTAAAATCGTCTTTTTATAAAGATCCTTTTATACTTCCTTAAAAGTATTCTACTCTTTTACTATAGGTTAAGTAAACTCTATTACTTTCGAGAATTACTTCCTTCGAGGTCTACTATATAGCGTATCTTAAAAAAGGAATATCTTTTAAGCTTATAAAGGTTTAATCTTATTTATATAATCTTATATAAAGTATTATAATCTACCTATTATACTAATATAGGTTTTAAGGTCTTTAAAGGTTTTTAAGAACTCTAAATTATAAAGTGTAGTAATTCGTTTATTAGTATTTAAGTACTTAAAACTATTAATATAATATCCTAGGACTATAGTTAATAGGAATCTAAAGAAATACTTACTACCCTTAACTATAATATTATACTATACGAACCTCTTTAATATAGTTTATAGATTAGTTAAATATTCCTCTAAAGTCTAACTTATATAAATACTATTATCTATATAAACCTTTATAAATAAAAGGTTAGTAAATAATATATCTATCTACCTTTATATATATATAAGGGTATTTCGAAAGCCTATAATAGTATAATTAAATTAAAACTATTCTTTATAAGTAATAAAGGTTATAATCTAATAACTTTCTAAATAAATCTACTATTACTAAAAGAATACTATAGTATTAATAATAGATATTTTAGTCTTATCTTATAAATTATTAATAATATTCTCTATAACTAGTATTAGATATACGTCTAGTAAAACTATTATATTTAGTCCTTAAATATCTATAATAGCTTAATACTTAACTATCTTATCTAGTATTATCTTTTTTACTATAAAGATTAGCTAGAAGAAGGGAGTTACTATCCTTATACGCTTAATTCTACCTTAGTCTAGGAGCGGTTTTAATATAGTATCCTTAACTACTTTCTTATCCTTTTTACTTAGAGGATAAACCTTAGTATAGCTAGTAACTTTATTCTACTATTCTTTTTTTAAGTAGATTCGNGGTCTTTAGGAATATTAATATATCCTTTATTATAAAAGAGTATCTCTAGTATATTATCTAGGATCTTTATAATCTTTATAGCTTTATTAGAAGTTCTATAAATTATACTTCTTAATAAATACTTAGTCTCTTTAAATAGATCCCTAGTAGGTATAATTAGTNTAGAGTTCTTAGTACTAATTACTTAATTTAATCTATAGCTTTAGTATTATAGTTAGTATTATTATTAGTATTATTATTAACTTAAAAATACTATTCTAAGTTAATAACTAATATATAACCTATACGTTAGTTCCTAGAAATATAAACTACTACTTTAGTATCGTTTTATACTATAATATTAGTAGTTAAATTATCTATTAAAGTAGAATAGATTCTAATATTATAGTTATTAGGCTTAAAGAGCTAAGCTTATTCTTCCTTTAGAGCCGGAATACTCTTATTAATTAGTATAAGAACCTTAGATTTAGATAGTATTACTACTACCTTCTTAGTATAGATTAGTACTAAAGGAAAAGGTTTTTTAGATTAAAAAAATAACTTTATATTAACTTTATAACTACTAATTATAGTATAGTATTTTCCTAGGTTTAATATAATATCCTTAGGAATTATAATATTAGTTTTAATTAGTATTTTAAGTATAAGTTTATTAATAATATATATTTCTCTCTTAAGGTTTATAATTACTAGTTTTATAATACCTTTTTTAACTAATATAGTATTTACTTTTTTAAAGTATATATTTAAAAGTATATACTAGGTAAATATTACTAAAGTATTACTAATACTTTATAAATAGATAGGTTTTACTCGAATAGTAGTTTTAGCTTATAGAGTAACCTTTAATAAGAATTCTTTATTAATAAGAGATATACTAGTTCCTAAATCTATATAAATTTTATACTAATCTCTATCCTTTATAAACTAAATAGAGATAGTAGCGATTCGATACCTCTTATATATAAAGCTATTACTCCCTATATTAGGAGAAACTTTCGAAGTAATAACTAGGATCTCTACCTTATTTATAGTAGGATTCTTACTTACTTTTACTAAGTCTATCTATAAGGTCTTCTAGTACTAGAGAAGGTATAAGTAGAGCTAATTATTAGATTAGAATAGTAAGTTATAATATTAATATATTACTTTATTTATAGGTACTAAAGGTTATAAGATTAACTATAAATCTATTAGCTTAGTTCCTAGTTTAATAGCTAACTAGAGTACTTG
>LT855415.1:917064-927304 GCA_900184765.1 Hymenoscyphus fraxineus | reverse complement strand
ATCTAAATCTATAAGAATATACCTATTATCTTTATATTTAATCTCTAATCCTAGGTTAGAATATTCTCTATAATAACCTTAGTTATTACTACTATTACTTAAACTAGAGTCTTCTTATATAATATAGATTCTACGTCCTTAAGTATTTAGTCGAATATAAAGTCCTAGTTGATTTTAACCCTAGTTTCCTTAATTTCTATAGTTAAATAGAGGTCGATAGTTATTTTTTTATTCTCTATAATTTCTATAATTATTAGGATAATAATTATTATTACTATTTATTTAACCTTAAAACCTCGATCTATTACTCTTAGTATTTTTCTTATCTTCTAACTTATTTATATCTTTACCCTAGTCCTTCGACTTATCCTTTTATACCTCTAGCTTAGATATAGTATTATAAGAATAATTCGAATTCGTATTCCGTAGAGGGTTAGGTTAGTTAGTTCGTTATAAGTTCTTATTCTATTATCTTATATAGTTACTATTATCTAAGAAGTTATTATAAGGCTTATAATTAGAAGCTTAAAAATTCTTATAGGCTTTTACTATATAATCTTAGTATCTTTTATCCTTTTTATATTTCTCTTTAACTTAAGTTTACTTAAGTAAAAGCTTAATCTACTATAGCTTATAGAGCTATTAGCTTAAACCTATTTTATTTAATTCTAACTATAGCTTATTAACCTTCTATTAAACCTTAGGTACTATATAATTCTAAATATATATTATTTAATTGAATTTATTAATAATACTTATACTCTTTATAGTATAATAAATCCTTATTATAAAAGTAATTAATCCTTCCTTTTTATTAGAATACTATATTTCTAAAAGAACTATATTAGCCTTTAAAGGATCTATATAGAATCGATTAGAGAGTCTTAAAGTTAAAGTATTAAGGTTTCCTAGTATTATAACCTAGTCTATATTATCTAATTCGTTATTCTACTAGACTATAGCTATACCTTACTAAAGTAAAGGTATAAGATCTATAATATCCTATAAATT
The DNA here is from genome assembly GCA_900184765.1 of Hymenoscyphus fraxineus. Classification (NCBI taxonomy): domain Eukaryota; kingdom Fungi; phylum Ascomycota; class Leotiomycetes; order Helotiales; family Helotiaceae; genus Hymenoscyphus; species Hymenoscyphus fraxineus. Next base: position 926,293 of record LT855415.1, on the reverse strand, counting down.
ATAGGTTTCTANCTTTAGGCCTTAACTTATATTTAATAATAGCTTATATTTAACCTTATCCCTATAGTTATTATTATCCTTATTCTCTTAGATTAACTATATTTTATCTAGTATCTTAAACTCTTAAGAGTTATATTATTAAGTCTTAATAGCGTTTCTCTATCTCTCGATTTTAATTAATTATAAAAGCTATTAATCTCTTAAATCGCTTATCCTTTTTAAATAGTTTCTTTTATAATCCTACGTTCCTTTAAGGTTAACGCGGTTCTTCTTCTTCTTTATTATTATTATTATTAGCCAATCTCAGTATAAGAGTCTCAGGAGAGACTCTTAAAGCCGTTGTGTGGGCTAGAACTCGTATTTACTTCGTATCCCCGGAAAAGCCTCGGGGTACCTGTGAGTGGTCGGCCAGGGCTCCACCTGAGAGCCGCATACGCACTTGAGCCTCACCTGTACAATAAATGGCTACGTAGCCGCATGCGCATATGTCGGAACGACATATGCTTCGAGAATATAACAGTACTTAATTGTCCCTACAAACACGTCTTATTTATACGTCTTTCCGACCGGTAGAAGTGCCGCTACGTAGGCGTAAAGAGCCGCATGCGTGCAGACGAGTTTTGGTGTTCCTGCCCGACCCACTCTTTCTTTCCTAATGTAGTAGGACCTCGTACGCTTTACCTAATGTAGTAGGTGCTACCCCTGTCAAATTCTAGCCCACACAACGGATTCTAGAGGGTCTTTTGGGGATCGAGGAACGAGGAATAAATCCACATCGACACGAGAGTATTAAACTAGATTGATTATTAGCTCCTTATCCTTATCTACTAGTTTTATTATTATTAAAGTATTATTTAATATTATCTTTGTCTAGTCTATTACTAATTCCCTTATTATTATCCTCCTATATAGGTAGTATAAGACTAGGAGATAGTTAAATACTATATTATCTAGCTACTATAGCTTATAATCCTACTATTATAGCTATAGGTTAGGCTAAGTAAACTACTAGATTCTATAAATTTTAGCTTAAGGGCGTAGAATAGGAAGATAGTAAAGAAGATAGTTAAGTACTAGAAGGGGGTAGAGGAATCGATATATTATTTTGCTTAAGGAAACGTTTTAGTTAAGTATTAAAGGTCCTTTATATAAGGAGGTTAATATTAGAGATAGTATCCTAAAAGGTAGGACAAGGTAAATAATTATTAAGATATTTATTAAAGACTACTAATACTTTACTATTAATATCTCGATAAACGTTCGTATAAAGGTAAAGAAGATTAAGCGCTAATTTTAACTCCTTTTATACTATTAACATCTAAGGTTTTCTAGAGATAACCTATTAGGGAGTCTTACTTATAATAGTAGTAAGAGTCGTTAAAATTTTAAAGAGAGATTCTTTAGTACCTAATACTAGAGCTAGGTAATAATAACTAGATTTCGTTTAAGAAACAAGACGTGCTTAGGTTCCGAGGTAGTACTACTAATTATTAAGGATAAAATAGGAGACTATTAGAATAAGCTATAAAAAGTAAATATAATTTAAAGTACTAGCTAAGGATATAGTAGTACTCTAATAAGGAGCTATAAAGGAGCTATAGAAGCTTCTATAGAACCTTCTATGCCTTCCTGTCTAAGACTAGCGTGACTCATATAAGACTAGCGTGCTCCATATGTGCCTTTGGCGTATAGCGTACAGTACTTCTAGCGTACAGCGTATAGTACAGCATATATGCTGGCGTACAGGCTGTCTCGCTAAATGTAGGAGTCATATGCTAAAGTAAATAAACGACAGTACGTTCCGTAACAGCTATTATTATTTAATTTAATGAAGAGTACTCGTCCTAGCTACTTGTTTATTTAAGAGGTTAGAGAGGTTAGGTAGGCTTTGACGTACGTTGACTGTTATATATATGCGGGAGGTGAGATTTGATTTAATTAATTAAAGGACGGGCGGGACTCGGGAGGTTAGTTAGTAGTTACGCTGGGAGCTTCCTTCCCCTCGTCTATGCTTGGGCTGGAGAAGCGTCTAGATAGGAGAGTTGAGGGGGGTGAGTGATGACGCTACGGGAGATGGGTATCTTCGTAAAAAGAAGGTCGAGGAATTAGATAAAGACAAGGGAATTAAAGGACTGATTCTATAGTAGTACTATACACATGATATCTATTCCCCCTCAAGAAGACGGGAGAAAAAAACGAAGAAATCAATTATCTACAAAAAACCCATCTAAAACGGAATACCGCATATACGCAGGTTTCCAATGTCTATTCAAAGGGTACAGTACAGTACAGTAAAATACTGTACTCGCATAATACACGCCGCTTCTAGAGCGGGTCTTGGCTCTACAGTTAACACACTAAGAGCAATATAGGTATCGTACAGTTACGAAGAAGAAAAGTGAAAAAAAAATCTATCTTTCACTTCCCCTCCTCACATACCACAACCACGACAACACAGATGTCGTCGACCTTTCCCCCCCGCCAATTCTCATTCGGGTACTCCCTCTGAACTTCTCTGGCGAATGGACCATCGAGCTTGGTGTTTACACTGGCCATTTTGGCTTCGTGTGCGATTCCTACGGCTAGAAAGCTTTGTAAGGGGGGGATTTCTTCGTCCCCGCTGCTGACGTCGTCGGTTGTGATGAAATTGCTTATATGTGGTCCTACGTCGATGCCTTTTTCGGTATGTACCCACGCCTTCGCCGAAACCATGATTTTGGAGACGATTTTCAGGACATCGTGTCTTGATAGGTTGTCCCAAACTCCGTCACTGGCGAAAACTAGTACATCCCCATGTCGCAAGGCGTGCTGTGAGGCATTCGCATCCTTCGGCATATCGCAAAGTTGCTGGCCCCCAAACGCCGCCTGTCGCGCGCGCATCTGTTTGGGTATAATGGAAAGTTGATAGGGCGTGTTGAACGCATGAGTCTGTGGCTCCGAGTAGCTATGCACCGCATTCAGTCTCAGCTGAACGAACCCCGAGTCTCCCAGATTCGCAACCTCCAGCTTCCCACTCCCACGTACGATGCCCACGCATGCCGTGCTCCCTCCCGCTCGTACGGACCCGTCGTCGCAGATATCTTCGTAGCCGCGTTGCATCAGATTCCTTGCTCCCAGATGAGGTTTTGCTACGTCGGGTTTGTGTGTATATGCCGCGTGGGCCATGTAATCGCAAAAGCCATGCGAGAAATCCGCCGGATCGACCCCCGAGTCTACCCAGCCTCCCACCCCGTCTGCGATTCCAAAGGCGACATCTGAACTCTCTCCTACGCGACTTATGAAAAAGGCATCTTGGCCGCTGTCTGGGCGTGTACTCTTGTCTTTCCGTCGCGCCAGGATGTGGTTATAGGGGTTGAAATTGAAGACGTTCTTTGCGGGGTTGAATCGTCGGTCTTTCGCCGAGAAGGAGGACGAGATCCCGAATGCGAATTTGGAAGTTGAATCTGACGCTGATGCTAGCGATCGAGAAGCGTGGGGATTCCTAGATACGGACTGCAGCGTCGGGACTCGTGGTTTCTGCCATGATCGGGATAGTGCCCGGCATGCAATTGTGGAGTTTGAGCGTCGTGAAGTGAGGCCTTTCGCTCGCGGGGTCGGTAGACTCGTTACACAGCTCGAGGGAAGGGTTGCGACTGGCGCCAGAGTCGCTCGTGTTGTTGCGATCGTGAGGTTGCGCAGAGATGTGGCCATCTTTGCGGCTTTGTGGAAAAGGAAATTTGGGGGGAGCGTGGCCGTGGGTGGCCCGGGAAATGAAAGGGTACGGGGTATTAAAGAATTCGGAAGGCCATTTGGAAGGGGAAGGGGGAATTGTAACCTTCAATCGGTCAGAAAACAGGGGAAAGAATTGGGGGGTTGAGAGGGTTCTAGTCGGTGTTGGACTTTGTAAAAAGATCCTAAGATCCCAAGATCCCAAGATCCCAAGACCCCTGTTGTCCTCCGTCATCTCAAAGGCCCCTGTTTCTGGAAGCACACTTCGGCTCCAGATACAGTACAGCACTTCGGCAAACAACTCCAGTTATTCTCCTAGCCTCTACTCGATACCAGTTTCAACTACCAAACTAGAACATCGCCTAGAAAGTGTCTTGGATATCTTGGATATCACCTTGGGTATCTTGGGGAGTCGGATTCATGATTCAGAAGGTCACATGTCGCCTTTAATTTTTCGTCTCTGCTCTGTTCGTCTTTTCTTCAAAGTGACGGTACGAAGCCCGCAGCAGCACAAGGTCATGTGTGTCACAGTATTATTTTTCTTTTCGTGGACTCCTCCTCAAGTTTCAAAGATTCTTGTCTTACTTCAATCCTTCAATGCCTTCATTTGCTACATTCCTATTACTGATCACTTCCCTGCTATTGCTCTGCAAAAAGGGAGAGAAGCACCTCCCTGCAAAAGCCCTTCAGTAACGTCAAACTCCATATTTATTCCTTCATTCTCATCGCATACTTTCGTAGTAGCGGCTCTTCTGGAGAAATCAAAGCAAAGCCTGATGCTAAATTTTGGAGATCCGCTACATTCGATATTGTTTGCTCAGCCTTGGCCTGGGTTCCAATTTTCGCCTAGCTCTGTGTGACCGAAGCATCGCTTCAAATTGACATGATTTTGAGCACTCCTTATCCATATGCGCATCTGAACCAAGCAGTGGTATAGAGAAAAGAAGAATTTTGTTTCTTGCTCCAGTTGTTTGTACGAAATCCGCCTGTTCTTGGCTTTTTCTGGTATCTGTGTTAGCTCTTTGCACAGGTATCTGGTCTAAAGAAAACCATCTGCTCGTTGAATCGTGGTAAGCTCATCTATCTTGCGGCAACGAATACGAAGTATTGTCTGGTGTTGCTTGATGATATAGCTTGTCCTCGCGATGGGTTACATGGGCTCTACGAGTACTCCTTGACTAATCGTTATATCCCAGGAACCCTTCAAGCGAAGAAATACTTGGGTCGTCATTTGAGGTGTATGAATTGGGTCTTGCATGCATAGAAGCGTTGCTGCTAGCGTTCAAACTCAGTGAGCGAATGAGGCAGCAAGAGCTTGCTTGTGAAGTAAATTTGGAATGCTTTATGAAGGTCGCGTCTTAACCGTGTCTTCTGGTTTGTCAGTTTTACTATGTCCTCGTCAAAGATAGCTCCCACTGAAGCGGTGTGACTCCCTATTCCGTCGTCTCTCTTTTCTACTTGAGGTACATCAACCATCTTCGGCACTTCAAACTATTTGGACTACAAATCAAGTGAATCTCGAGTAGGCGCTCCGTTACTGCAAGCGAACTGCCTTCCCGGCACGCAAACTTCATTCACTCCTGAAACTTTTCCAAAAAGATTATCTAAAAAAAAAACCAAAAAAGATATACTATAATCTTTTTAATCTACCTATTTCGAATTAGTACACGCATCTTTTAGGAATTGAAGGAGAACTTACTTTTATTTACGGCCGATCAGTCTGACGCTTGACCAGGGCGCGTCCAAATTTTCGGAGGAAACAGTTGTGTGTGGTGGCGCTTGTGGGAATTGGTGCATATGGGAGCACACACTAACTGACTGGGCCAGGCGGGCAGGTTTAATCCCAGTTTTTGGTGATGGTCGCTGTCTTATTTCAGGATGTGAATGTTGTTTTGCTGCTTTTGTGGGGCTTTGGGATAAGCGAGGGGTTGTGGTTGGTGGAGCGGGGGCTAATTTTCGGGTGTTGGGTTGTTGATACCTGTCTGGGGGGATGCAAATCACGTGGATGGTTTCTCGTGGGGGAAAGGTTTGGGTTAGTCCCAAGGGCTCTGTTGGTTGTCCTTAAAGGACCGCGACTCTGACGGAGAGGTTGGAGGATTTGAGGAAAGGGAAGATTGGCGAGGAAGGCGACAGCGCAGTTGTAAAACTACGAGATGCGATGGAAGATAATTTCGCCAGTACGTATGAACACTTAGAAATCCCAGAGGATTTGATGGAACACAGCAAAGAAGAGGGATGTCTCCCTATATTCCTCTTCCTCTACCGAACATTCTCTTGTTTATAAAAAAAACACTGGGTACAGCTCCTCGGTTACTAAACTCACATCCAGACAAGCGAACCATGTATCAAACCCGAGTTTCAGAATCCAGCATTTTTATGGTGGGAATCTAGAAACTTAGGACTTAAGCACGAGCCAAATACGCCACTACTCATGTTTGCCATAAACATTCATGGCTTGGATCTACGATGGTATTCAGGATAGCACGTCTTGTGTAGTTGAGAGTGGACAACTGCCTTGGCTCCTACTACGAGAAATACTCTCAACCGACTAGATCTACAATTCTTCATTTCGGGTAGATATACAGCCCCGTTTACGACTCTACCTGAGTGACTGTATATCCCAAAAATCGACACGTCTCTACATACTTCGTACTGTGGAATTAATATTGGCGCTATGCGCTACGCAATTCTGGCAAAGGTGAGTAGCAATCTACCTCTTCTTACCGTCGCATATAAGTACTGTAAAGCCGTGTTCAGGATTTCATGTCCAACGACTAACATTCCTTTACAAGATGTTTAACTTCCGAATGCCCTCCCCCAACCGCCACGCATACGCAGTCCTCAATAACGAAGAGGGTTTAGATACCGACAAACAACCACGCAAATCTCCCAGTCACTTTGCACGATTCACGGGATGGTTCATCTGGTTATTAATAATCTGTGGAATCAGCGGGGTCTCTTTTTATGCTGGTCGAAGGTCTACCTATATTAGTCAAAAGGGGGGGTTGCAATGTGAGTATCTTGTGTCATCCTACCTTATCCCATAAGTCAATTGAAAGGTCAAAATCAGACATGGACTAAAAAGCAATAGTAAGACCAGTAAGCCGAGTCCTAGAGTACGACCCAAAGTACGGGACACCTGGGCTAGGAAGCAGTACCGCATGGAGAGCTCTAATTCCCAGCCATGGCGGCTCTTTCAACCACCCAACGCTAGCTCCGCACCGCTCTACATTTTCGGTTTTCCATCAATTACAGTGTCTGGTATATACCCCTCCCCGCTTTCTCCTTCCCCCTTCCCATTCTCACCATAAAAGCGCTAGCACACACACACATACTGAACCCCCACAGAACGGCATGCGAGAAGGCTACTGGACCCTCTGGTCCGCCCTCAACGAGGAACGAATGATCGAAGCGGACGAGATGCCGGAATTATCCACGCCGCAGGATATCATACACTGCAGCGATTTCTTGCGGCAGGTGTTGATGTGTCGGCCGGATTTGACGCTCGAGGTTAAGAATTTGACGGACGAGGCGGTGGAGGGGTTTGGGACGGAGCGTGTTTGTAGGGATTATGGGGAGTTGGTTGGGTTTGTTGGGGAGTGGGAGGATTGGGGGAGGGAGAGGTGATCGGATTGTTGAGGTTAGTTTGTTGTTTGGATTTTTGCAAGGGGGTTTATGGAAGAGATTTCTTACGTGGAATGTTGCGGTTTTGTCGAAATGCTGCTGATGTTGGTTCAGCTACCTTTAAGGGGTTGGAGGATACGGGTCGTTATAGAGAGACCACAAAAGCAACACCGCTAGCTCTTCGCGAGGTACAGTAACCTGGTAAAAATCACGAATCTTGAAAAGCTTGTTGAGTAACACATAACATTATAGATCTTTCCAGACGTACATTATAGCTTATATATGGTCATGAATAGGGGAGCCTCCTCCTAGAGATGCTATTTAAGTAACACAATCTAGGTTCTACTGATCATACTTTTTCAAAAAGCAAGGCAACATGAACTTTGACCGAAACTCGTTTCCTAACTGAGCTCAAGTTTCTGAAATTGATTATCCTAAGTCCATTTAAGTACAAACGTCAAATGCACCTTGGAATGTAGTAAGTTAAGTTCTACAAGTACGACTAAAGAACCGAACAGCGAAGCAAGACTTTCATAGAGAAAGGGATATAAGTTTACTTTAATACTTCACCTACTCGCGCCTTTCCCCTCACCGGCCAATCCAAACTTCCATCCACAAACAAAACACAAATCTCATACAACTCACTGCTCAACACAATCTTACATTGCTCCAACTCTCACAAACCCTCTTCGCCTAAAATCTCAACCTCTATATCTCGTTCCTCTTCCTCATACCCAAGAGTCTCTTACACAGTAGAATACAACATTCCAAATCCAAAACACGTAATGCCACAACAAGGGAAGAGCTTACTTAGTAAGATTACCTATATAGTATATGAAATACGACCCGGAGCCATGGATGATGGATGCAGTTTTGACAGGTAAATAATCCAACCTCGATTTCGCGATCGCTATAAGAAATGAGAAGTAAGACTTCAAAGCTTAGTCAAGAAATTGTCGATTAAATTTATATTCTCCTAAATTCCTAAGCGAATAGTGGTATTTATATTGCTGTCCTCGTGTTGGTTCTTGAAGTTCCGGTTCGAGGGGGGGCGGTTCTATGTATTACGTATTATACAAGGAGAGATAGATACCAGTTCCCCATACCCATGGAATAAGAAGAGAAAAGCAAGACATAGAATCAGTATAGTTCTTAGAGACTTAAACCCAGAATATAGTCATATTACCACAACTTTCGTGAAAAGGAACAATGTTCTTTATTAAAGTTGGTATTCGCTAATAAAGAGCCTAATCCATCTCTGGCTACACTTTCATAAACCCTAATCTAATAAAAGATTCGAGAAGAGCTATATAAACACAGTAACAACACCCAAATCAAACCATCAACCTACTTTACACAACAAGTATTTCCCCCCCCTCCTCCTCCCCCAACAAAACAATAAAAATCTCACCTTTCCCTCAAACACACAAACCCAAACATATATCCTCTCAATCCCAACCCCAATCCACAAGCAAAGAATCTTCATCTCTACTTATCGAAGCTCACAATTCACAATCTACTCTCTCCACGCAAGGAAAGAGAGAAACGTGAATTCTATAGCTATACTCCCAGAGGATCCTTCACGCTTTACACTTTACACCTTTCACCCTACCTTTATGGTATAGTTGCTGCTTGAGAGCTACACCTCATCTCAATCTAATCTCAATCCCACAAAAACCTTAACCTCAACCTCAACCTCAACCTCAATCATCCCCCAACCCTCGTCCCCTCATCACCCCCTATCCACCATAAAACCCCCTCAGAACCAAAATTTATTATCTTAACACTCTACCTACCTATTCCATCACCCTCACCCCCTCCAAACCACCACACTACCCAAGACCACTCCCCACACTACCCTACACCACCATCCCCTCAAAACTTCCAAACTTCAAAA